>CM076580.1:528712417-528996413 GCA_034641835.2 Pinus albicaulis
TGGGATTGAATTCTTCTGACGTAGCAGTGCTCGAACGAAGATCATATATAAGTGATTCAGTGCAATGAGGGGCAAAGGCATTTATTGGTCGAAGGATATTCTCTAGGACTAAGAGTACATAACAGAGAGGCAGCAGAACCAACAGAAGAAGCAGCGGAGCCACTAGGAGGTGTGATACAGTCCCCAAAAGGGGTGATGCAGGCCCACAAAGGGACTGTGCAATGTTTCCGTGAGACAATCCGAGTTTTTGTTAGAGATCAATTTCTGAGCTGGGAGGGATGAAACTTGATTTTCCGAGAGGCAGATCGATTTAGATAAGAGGTGACACAATCCACAGCCATACCCACACAGGCTTATGCATCTACTGCAAAGATGCAACGCGGAGAGAGTTGGGGTTTCGCCAGTTCAGATCCAGGTCAGCCGGGGCTTGATGTGTGAGGTAACACTCACTATATTTTTGTCTGTCATGATTTCTATGTACTGGATAGCCAACAAGGCATCCGGAGATTGTATTCAAAAACTGCTGCTTAATAATACAAATCCTTAGAATTTTCTACACCGGTTTTCCCGCATTGATTTTTTCCTGGGACTTAGTCCAAAATAAAGGTGTCCTATGTGTGATTTATTTCTTGCTCAGTTTCCTTGTTTCATAATCATATTTAATTAAGTGTAGGCTGCTTCAGTAGTTTACTTCATTAATTCATGATGCAATCTGAATTAATTTTGTAAATGTAATTTACATAATAGGAGAAGTAAGCTCAGATAGTTGCAGTAGGATTCCTAAGATTTTCAGATCTAGGAATTTTCAAATTCTGGGCCACTGGTAGGCCACAGGCCTATTTTCTCCTGATCAGATAAGTGGATGACGTGCCAAAGGGCTATCTTCTAGCCTACGCTGATAGAAAAGTTGAACCATAATAATTGAAGGAAATATGCAGTGATTAATGACATCTGGGTATGAAGAAAAGAGGGTTGTATTCAGCTGATAGCAAACCCTTACTCGTGATCATTATTTCATATTGATTGTTTCAAATTGGCAAGTCATTCTTATTGTACTCTCTCTCTTTCTCTGTTGGACATTTGATTTTAATAATAAGAAGAATTGATGAAGGGTTTTCCCCATCTTGGGGTTTTTCCCTGGCTTGTGCCACATACTTGTGTTCTCTTGTCTCGGCTTGTCTTCTGAATCAATCATACATGTTCTTTCTTAAGTTTCTATCAATGGCAAATGATTCAGTGCTAATAAAAGTATAATGGGCTTATATGGAATTTTAAGTTACTGTATTAAGCAATAACATGTTAATCTAAATTAACATGGTATAAGAGCTAGGAGAGGACAAGCCCAAGCAAGAGTGGAAAAAGAAAGAAATCGCTGGAAGAACTTTGTTGACTAGACTTTATGGATTGTGGAATGTTGCACAAGAAGGGGATCTCGAAATATTCAGACTGGAAATAGGGAGAAAACCCTTTAATTTTAATAGCCCTAATCAGAGACTCAATTTCAGTCCAATGTGTAAAGGATTAGTTCCGCATTAGTTGAGCTCTTTATTCGTGATTTGGATGGAAAATGTGATTGAGGATTCAGATGACAATCAGATCTCTTTGTTTCAAGTTTGGTTGACTGATGCTAATCCCTATTCACTCTCAGTCAGTATACAGGCCTTGCTCGACTTCGACATTCTGCCACAAGTCTCTCATTCCCTGTTTACTGGTATCTCTCTTATGGCAAGCAAATAAGCAAAGTTTTTTCTGTAAATAAGATCGAAGGGCTTTCTTTTGTTATTTTGTTTTGGCTCGACCTCTTGTATTTTGTAATTTTGGTCCAGCAAAAAGAAGCCCATCATCTCTACAGCCAAAAAGGAATGATTAATGTGATTTAGTTGTTTTCTATGGGGTTTCGTTGGTGTCACTTGCACTACTTTCTTTCCCAGCTCATTAACCTTGCATGAAGGCCACTCCTGTGGAATTTTCTTTGACTATTCCTGTGGCATTGAAAAAGCTTTTTTTTTTGGCTTAGGGTGAGTTTTGGGGCTTCTGGGATTCATTCTGTTTTGTTACAGGGTCATTTGCCTTGAAAGAGATCGGTGGTTTGAAAGTTTTCAAATTCTAGTCTTGGTTTCAAGAGAATCTAGTCAATCGCTGGAATGAAGTTGACTTATGTTGAACTATAACTCTCCAGTTTGAAGATTTTCTACACAATGTATCTTTGGTGACCTCATGATAATTCTTGGATCTGTGAAGCTCTGATCTATGGCCATATGGAATTGGATCTGCAGCTCTTTGTTGTTCGATCTACATCCTAGGTTAATCTGTATTAATTCAGTGGCAATCATACAAGTTTTAATAGTTGAAACTCATCTTGGACTCTAAAAGTGACATGGTTGGGTGACTAATGTGATCAAACTCATAAGGAGGCTGGTTATAACATATGTATTTTTAAAGGCACAAATCTTGCAAATAAATCATTTAGGCTAGTATTTGTCAAGTCTCAGTCCTTAAAGCTCACTTTTGGAGTTTCCAGAATCGTTTGAAATTTGTGGAAGGTTCTATATATATACTCTATCACAGTCTCTTTGAAGTGGACCATTCAAGCTTCATTCCAATTTCTGACCGTTTCAAGGACTGACAAAATTCTTGTGTTGAAGGAATTGTGGAATTTTCTTTGACTATTCATGTGGCATTGAAAAAGCTTTTGGCTTAGGGTGAGTTTTGGGGCTTCTGGGATTCATTCTGTTTTGTTACAGGGTCATTTGCCTTAAAAGAGATCGGTGGTTTGAAAGTTTTCAAATTCTAGTCTTGGTTTCAAGAGAATATGGTCAATCGCTGGAATGAAGTGGACTTATGTTGAACTATAACTCTCCAGTTTGAAGATTTTCTACACAATGTATCTTTGGTGACCTCATGATAATTCTTGGATCTACGAAGCTCTGATCTGTGGCCATATGGAATTGGATCTGCAGCTCTTTGTTGTTTGATCTACATCCTAGGTTAATCTGTATTAATTCAGTCGCAATCATACAAGTTTTAACAGTCCAAACTCATCTTGGCCTGTGAGAGTGACATGGTTGGGTGACTAATGTGATCAAACTCATAAGGAGGCCGGTTATAACATATGTCTTTTTAAAGGCACAAATCTTGCAAATAAATCACTAAGGCTAGTATTTGTCAAGTCTCAGTCCTTAAAGCTCACTTCTGGAGTTTCCAGAGTCGTTTGAAATTTGTGGAAGGTTTTATATATATACTCTGTCACAGTCTCATTGAAGTGGACCATTCAAGCTTCATTCCAATTTGTGACCGTTTCAAGGACTGGAAAAATTCTTGTGTTGAAGTAATTTGATTACAGTGCATTGTAATCTCTCACCAATAAAGGAGTACCTTCAATGCTAATAAATTTTAATATCATGTGCATTGACAGAATTTCCTTGACAGCAAAGTATGAAAATATCACTATGTATCATGACAGTTTATCTCCTTGACACTGATGACTACAGTGTAAATATGATCTTGACTTAGAGGAACACAGTATGAACCTTTTGGTTAGTACATGTATGGTGATCTCTATGTATTGGCAATATCTCTAAGCATTGTCTTGGGACTGTAGGAGTACCAAGCTCAAAATGACAATAAATCTAGGTTGTGGTCCACATGGCACAAGCTTGTGAGTGAAAATGATATGCTTGCAAAGATATTATTTGGGTACACTGCTCATTTTATCTAGAATTACAGTGAGATAGTTGTCCGATAGTTGGTCATATTACAGTAGGAACGTCATCAATATAGGAAATCTAGTTTTTGACTGAAAATGAGAGCAGGGCATAAGGAAAATCATTGCCACAAGGTAAAACTATGATTGACAACTTATTGGAATGTATATTATTTGGAGTTAAATCAAAACTATGATTATTTGTGGTAATGCTATGGATGTTGGAGAATAGACATTCAAGAAAGTTTGTCACTATAACACATCTACAATGTAGCTGTAGATCCTTTTTCACCTTGGTTTCTATTTTCTGCAATGGCTTGTAGTGGTAGCATGATGCGTGCATTAGATATTTGCTTCCAATGTTCTAGTGAACCTGGTATTTTCAAGAGGATCATAACCTGTTAGGAAAGAACTCATTTTTTCATAAGAGGCATTCCTAGAAAAAATTGGTCAAGAGGCCAATATGCAAGACAAAATTATAATATATACTGTGACTTCTCCAAAGCTTGAAACTTGTTCACTAGTTGATACTTCACTAGTCATTCAATAATGCAGCAGTCTTGAGAAACCAAAACACAGTGGTGACTTGCAGGTCATGTTTGCATTATGCTAGTACAAGCTTAGTCTATTCAGAGGCCTACCATATGCAACAAAAGAGATTTGCAGAGAAGCTTGCCATTTGCACTATTGGAATTGTAGGACAAATGAAATAGTTAGTTTATATATCTTCAGCGATTTTGAATTAGGAAAGAAGCCCTTAAAATGTTGACCTTTTGGGAAACTATGCAATGATGAGTGCTTTCTTTGTCCAAGATTATAATGATGCATTTTAGATGAATTTCTTAGCTTTCACTGTCTTCAAATTTTTGAATATTGATCTTATTAGAAATTGTAAGTTAAAGGTAATTTTTATTGCAAAATATAGCACCCCTATGGCATCATAGGTATGGGCACCTCAACTTGAACTATCTCTCTCAGTTGCCATGAGAGAAACTAGTAGATGGACTTCCGAACATTCTGTAGAAGATCCACAGAGTTTGCAGAGGTTGTCAGGCAAGGAAGCTACATTGAATACCATTTTATGAAGGACAAGCTTGGAGAGCGTAGAGGGTCCTTCAGTTGGTACTTTCAGACATATGTGGACCAATGAACATGACATCAACCAATGGTGCTAGGTACTTCCTTCTGTTTTTTTATTATTTCAGTAGAAAAATGTGGGTATATTTTCTATAATTAAAATATGATGTGTTTAATGAATTTCAAAAGTTCAAAGCATTAATAGAGAAACAGTTAGGTTGTCATATTGCCTCTCTTAGATATGATATTGGTGGGGAATTCTACTTAAAATATTTCAATAAATTTTGTGCTAAACATGGGATCCAAAGACAATATACTACACCTTACACTCCACAACAAAATGTATTGGTTGAGAGGCAAAACTGTACTATCACAAAGATGGCTAGGTGTAAGTTGCAGAGGAAGTCTATTCCAAATAGGTTTTGAGTTGAGGTAATGTTCACAATAGTATACTGGCTGGTGAAATGAAATATGACACTTTGGTCTCAAGTTGGAGGACCAATTCCTGTAGTTGCAATGCCAGCATATGCACCTGTGAGGCAAAAATATCCATTTTTTTTATTGTTCCCCAGACATTCTTCAGTGTAGGGCGAGGGCAAGACATTTCTTCATTCCATGTAGATATATATAGGCCACCTACTGGATTGTTGTCATCTACAACTGCAACATTTTCATATCCAATGCAGTCACCCTGTTTTCTGTACACTGGGCACCTCTCTGGATGCAGCTCTACCTATTTTCCTGCTGTGTTTTCACCTTTCTCGGACTCTTCAAGTTCACTCCAAGTACTTCTCAGATTTTGACCTCTGGTGCAATTCTTCCGCCCCATATTCGACATCCTTAATGGGATTGACAAAATTTCCAACTCCCAATAATGTTAGAATCTGGTCCAGGCTAAACTTAGATTTGAATTCTGGCACAGAGACTTTTGAGGCAGAGGGTAAAGAAGAAAGAGCAGGATCAAAACATGCGGTAGTTTTGGAAGGTCCTTTGATAACAGATGGGAAAACTAGAGTCATCCAACAATCATCAGCATCAACAGACTCTTTTAAATAAGGTGGGATTTAAATAGATTTGAAAAAAAAAAAGAGATATAAAGATAGCCAGGTTCTATAGGTGTTGGTAGCTTTTTTTTTATGGGGTCTGTCTCACCCAAAGGGTGTTGCTTATTGGGGACATTAAGTTGTACTTGAATCCCAATGTGATGTTGATAGAGTTGTTTAATCCCAAATGGCTTAAGCTGTAGATAAAGGTGTACTGGATTGAATCTGAAATCGATACAAGGCCAGAATTTCTCATGCAGATTGAAATTCCCATATCACTAATTTGCCACTTTTCGGACGATCCTGCTGCACTTTTTACATGTATGCTTATTGTAGAAGTATGAACGGCACAAGCCAGGTGTTTGACAAAATTCCCAAGAAAAATGTTACCTCATGGAATGTTATTATTAGAGGTTGTGTTAGGGATGGACACTGCCAAGAAGCCCTCAAGCTATATTACCAAACACAACACGGGGGACTTAGTGGAGACACACCTTTCCAATTGTCCTCAAGGCACACGCTGAGATTGTGGCCCTAGAGCAGGGCAGGGAAATCCACAGTTACATGGAACACCATGACTACAAGATATTTCAAAATTAGAAATTGTGAAGAGGAAGGAAAGGTACTTGACGAAATGTAGCTGGGAAGGTCAAAACCCAATGTGATAAATTGGAGCATGATGATATCCAAGTATGAGTTGAATGGTCACAAAAATGGTGTACTGAGATCTTTTCTAAATGCAGCTGGCTGGAGCGAAATCCAATTCAGTCACTATTTTCTAGTGCTCTCGCTTCTTGTGCAAAATTAGCAGTGCTGCAACAAAAAAAATGGATGATGCATATGAAGTGTTTTTCAATATGCCAAAGAGGGATCTGATTTCATGGAATGCAGTAATTTCTTGTTATGCATTGAATGGATATTGTGATGAGGTGTTGGCGCTCTTTTATCAACTTCAAAATGACAGGAATGAACACAGATGTAATTAAATGGAGTGCAGATATTGTGAGGTATACTCAATTTGTTCATAGTGTTGAATCCATGGAAATATGCAGTTGAATGCATGTTGCAGAGGTGAAGCCTAACTCTATTACCATAGCAATTATTTTTCCTTCATGTGTTGATTAGTAGCTTTGTAGTGTGGGTATCGAATGCATGGGCATGAGGAAGATGCCCTGACACTCTTTTATGAAATACAAGAAGCAGGCATTAAAGTAGGCCATATCACCTTCATTGCTATTTTATCTGCCTGCGGCCATGCAGGACCAGTAGATGAAGGCTAGCATCATTTCAATCGAATTAGTAGAAATTTTGAAGTGAAGCCTAGAGTGGAGAATCATGCATGCATGGTTGAACTCCTTGGCCACTCGAGACGCTTTAATGGAGCATATGTGACATTGTCAAACATCTATGCTACTTCTATGGGATGATGTAGTCAACGTGAGAAAGCTAATGTTAGATAAGGGAATTGAAAAAAAAAAGGAACTAACATCTCATTTTCACGGACAATTGCAGTTGCTGCTAACTTAGGATGTTTTGAAATATATCATAGAAACTCTTCAACAATGTTCTTGAGTTTCAATGATAATACACCCTCTTCATTTGAATTTTGCCTCTCCAAAACCATGGAGAGGAGAGACATGGAGGAGTTACAACCATGCATACTTCCTTAACAACCCTCAAGGTGGCTGGAAATAGATAATCATGACAAGCTCCAAGCATTAGACAAGTCTTGGTTGAAGCCTTGTGTTGTAAAAGACGAATCCATCAGGCAAGTCTTGGGCCAACTTTGGGACTCCGTTGGGGAGTTTTGACGCATTTCGAAATTAACTCAATTTTTTCTACAGTGCTTGGTTATAGAAAATCAGTGGAGCCAAAAAAAAAACGTTTTTAGGGAAACAGGCCTGCCTATCAGAGGCCAAAAGTTGGGTCACTGGTTTGAAAATAGGAATTTCTTTGTCAAGCAAATTGGATGGAGCAGCCAGCAAGGGAACATGACAAGTTGCTGCCTCAAACTTGCATATTTTTGTGGGCTTGTTTGTCTGTATTCAAGGTGGTTTTGTGGTCAGAGAAACCTAGAGGAGTGCGTGATTTGGTCCTGCAACACATTTTGGGAGGAACTATAATTTTTTTAGGTGGGATTCTTTCTTATTCAGTTGAGGACTATGCCATGACAAGACTCATCTGAGAAGGCAATGAATTCCATGGATGTTATAGGGATTCAAATAGAGGTTGGGAAGGTCTAGTAGGCTATGGAAGTGCAAATACGCTTTTTATTGATACTTCAATAAAAATGGAGACCTCATGCACCTCTAGAAAGTAGTTCTACGCTGCCTCACATCTATTGTAGCTATTTCAAAACTCTCATATATGCTTGAACATGGGAGGAACACGATCACAAATTACAATATTATTTTCTTTCCATTTATTCTCTTCCTCTACGAATTTCATGGCAATTGAAATCATCACTTTCTTCTGTTATTTGAGCATTATATGGAAGACTTCATGTAGTTGTTTCACAAGGTGCCATAATTTATTTTCAAGAGACGGCTATTCAACAAACCCTGATTTATGAGTCCTACTGGATCCTGTTACAACTAATACTTGAATATAATTCCAGAAATTCTCCTCCTTCGAGATTGTAAATCATCATATATTTTCCCAGGACAAGAGTAGGTGACTGATTTCATAAGATAGGTATTTGAGATGCTAGTTGGAGCATTTAGAAAGCTTCAGGTATTAGAAAGGTTCTTCCACAATTGAAACAAGGTGTATAGGGATGCTTGATATACTAGAAGACTTCTTGAACTTCTTATATTTTGTATATTTTCGAATGGATGGGAGCACTTCAACATTAGAAAAGCAACATTGAATAAAGAACTTCAGTATCCCAGATAACGAAATTTTTACTTTTCTTATTTCAACTGAGGCAGTGGGGTGGCAGGGGTTGGAATCAATTTTCCAAGTGCAGATACAGTTTATTATATATGATCTACATTTCAGTCATTTTTTTCTTTTATGATCTTAATCATGATCTCACAGTATAGGCCAAGACAAACCAGTGATTGCATATCAGTTGATAATAAAGTGTATTGTTGAGGAGAGAATATTGCATCGGTGTACAAAGATGGATTTGGAGAATCTGGTGATGAATCTTTGTAAAAATGAAAGTTTAAAGAGTTATCTAGATCACAAAGAACCTATATATCGTGCTTTTAAAAATGAAGTTAATGCTATTTGTTTGGTTTTCTCTCATTTTGTTGTCCTGTAAATTTATTACTGTTATGTTTATTATCTAACATACATATGCCCAGACAATGACCTCTTGCCATAACTGCAAAAAGAAAATCTCTATTACCTATATCCAATTACTGTAGTTGCTGGAAAAAAGCAATTCAGAATAATTTAATATGAAAAGAACCTATTTTACACATACTGCTCCTTTGTGAGTTTCACAGCACCTCAAGTGCCCAAGTAGGAACTTTAAATTTCACTCTAACAACCCCACAATGCATCATTTTATGGAACCTTACACTGCATACCAGGATTGGATACAAACATGATAGGATTCCTCATTTCCAATATGGTGCCAAAAAAATTTTGGCCATCTCAATGGTTCAACATTTTTTGTAATACAAGACCCAACCAAGTTTCATTAGTTTACTATGTTAACCAAACCAGGTTTCATGAGTCTAAAAAGTACATATGACATTCTAATAGCTCACTGCGTGTGTTTGTACTACCTATTTCTTCTACTCAAGGAAATAGGTATAGCAAATATAAATCTGATAATAGATCCAAAAATAGGCGGCGGGCCCTCTTAAAAGTGAGGAGTATTTGGGAATAAACACTCATTTACAATTGACAAACTCCAGGAGTCCATTTCAAAAAATGGGAAATAATGCTCTGACAAGTGCATTGGCCAGAATGTTTGTAAGTATTTCTACATCATTTATTTATACTCCTAGTGAGTGTGTTAAACAACATATGCAAATTGGTTTATGGTATTGCAACAACTGGTATGTCTATTTGAAGTGGAGTATCCATTGCCAGAAATGGATCTCCAACAGCAAGAAAGTAACATCAAGACAACATATACCACTTGAGTAGATTAGAATGGACCAGAAATGAATAAAATTCAATGCCATGTTCTAGAAATTGTTAAGTGGTGAGCAATAGAATAGGAAGGAATGCTTTTATTTACTTGACATCATCATGTTGTGCTAGATGAAGACTTCTATTACATGATCAACTGGGCAAGAGTTGGCACAGGTATCAATTTTTATCAGACTACAGGTATCATTTTGTTAATTTTGGGCAACTAGGTCCAAACTCCATGTTGCATTGCTCATATGATGATGATGATATTTTTGTTGGATTCCTCTTTCAGAGAGGTACAAGATTGATCTAAAGATCATCTTGTTTGGATGAGAAGAACTTATATTTTGATTTTATTTTCCACACATGTGCAAATTGTCAAGGTCGACCAAAATTGTAATGAAGGCTTGCAAGCCCAATAGATGTGTCACACACCCTCATTGATGGATATAAATTGGAGAGAGATGATGTCCATTTCATCATCAACTCATCACACATTTCCTCTTGTGATCTGATTGGTTCATTCAGCCTTTGGAGGCCACTCTCTCTCACATGTGCGGATCTGAAGCGGAAGGAGTGCGAACTGTTTTTAGGGCTCTTTGCTGGTGCGTTTACCAGCGTTGACCATGGGTCAAAGCTTGGAGTTTGACCTCCATTCTTGTGCAGAAAATCCAATCTCTTGAGGCAGCATTAGAGAGCAAAAAGATCGAGGAGAAGGGTGACCTTTGACCATAGCCCTAGACCGCAGCATTGAATTTCTGCATTGACTTTTTATGTTGACCAGTGTTGACCTTTTTGGAGCTGTCTTTGAGGGGTGTGTGTGTGACACTTGGAGGATTGGCTGATCCAACTATGTATACTCTTGAGCAAAATGGTTTTGTTGAAAGGAAGAATAGAACCATTGTGGAAGTTGCTCGTGCCATTGTGTATGTTCAAAATAGATGCCCGCATTCCACATTGGACTCCAAGACTCCCGAAGAAGTCTTCTCTAGTAAGAAGCCTGATGCCTCCCACTTTAGGGTTTTTGGAAGTCCTGTTTATTTTCATGTGCCGAAAGAAAAGAGAAGCAAGTTGGATGCTTCTGGAAAGAAGGGAATGTTTGTGGACTATAGTGAAACTTCGAAGGCATATAGAATCTATGTGCCTGGTCAAAGAGAAGTGGAGATATGCCATGATGTCACCTTCGATTAGGATGTTGCCCTCAAGAAAGTTAGGATTCTTCCTAGCTCAAAGGAAGACAAAGAAGAAGAAGAAGCAGGGAAGCAGGAAGAGCCGAAGGATGAACCTATGCCCGATGTTGAAGGACCAATGGATCCTATTGATCCACCTCCTTCAAATAAGAGGAGACCTTCATGGCTCAGGGACACTCTCGAAGATGCCGAGAGACATATTGCCCCAAAGGGGACATTCTGTGAAAGCAAGAAGCCAAATAGGTACCAAGGGTACCTAGCAGTCATGAGTATAATTGTACAATCTAAGCCTGGATCATTTGAAGAAGTCATAAAGCATCAAGTTTGGAAGGATGATATGCATGAAGAATATGAGTCCATTATGAAGAATGATTTTTGGGAAGTGGTCCTGAGACCAGAGGACAAATCTGTTGTCACCTCGAAACGACTCTTCAAGATCAAGCATGGAGCCGATGGAAGTGCTGAAAAGTACAAGGCAAGATTTGTTGCCCGAGGCTTCTCTCAAAAAGAAGGCATAGATTATGATGATTTAACTGGACCCAGAGAGTCGGGTCAACCTAATAACCACCTCTTTTGGGTCAGGATGTAAGGGGGTGTGTTACAATATCTTGGCTATTATTAATTGATGTGCAGTGTATCCAAGCTCTAATTTTCTCTAGTTTGTTTGGTCAAGGGAAGATCAGGGGGAAGAGAAGTCCTCCTTGAGGTTACAAACCCTAACCAACATAGCAAGGCACTTACTCATTAAGAAGAATTTGGTTTCTGAATCTTCTAGGGTTTTTTTGAGGACAACAAAGGTGCAATTGAGGCTCATTCCAGGTACAGTGAGAAAAAAAAAAGGACCGAAATTAGTCTGAGATTGTTTTGAAGGCAACAACCTAGGAGGGATGTGGATAACCACATTAGGGAAACCACACCCTATAACAAACAACTGCTCCATTCTGACAATCATTCTATAACTATATATTGTACAGAGAGTTGATCAGGCTACCCATCTGGGCTACAGGTACCCACAGGAAAGGTAGTTAGGATCCTATTCTCTAAGCCTGTGGATTATCTTCAGACTTCAGTACAGTCAAACTCCTATGCATAAAGCTAGAATAACACAGTAGATATTGGATTAATATAGTTCACCTAGTTTTTATTGACATATCATAATTGTAGTTGGATTTGGTTTCCTAAATTGCTGATATTGTAAATAAATCTATATTGGTGAACATATTACATGGTTTCATTGAGAAGTCAACCCTATTATTGTGGTTTTGAGAAGAATCATATTGTTGTTGTCAATATTTATATTATTCATGCATATATACTGTTTATGAGTGTGTAACACTAATTTATTGAAAAAACCTAGACATAATAGAAACCCTAAGAGAAAATTTACCCTAGAGAATTACAGTTTGTACCAGATGTGGGTCATCAGCAGGGCAAAAGGATTGCAAGTACTTAATGTCTACTTCT
The DNA here is from genome assembly GCA_034641835.2 of Pinus albicaulis. Taxonomy (NCBI): domain Eukaryota; kingdom Viridiplantae; phylum Streptophyta; class Pinopsida; order Pinales; family Pinaceae; genus Pinus; species Pinus albicaulis. Next base: position 528,724,990 of record CM076580.1, read on the forward strand.
TAGAGCATTATTTCATTGTAAATTCCACCTAATTTACTTAATTTCTTAGATATGATGAGTTACTTGATGGATTTAAAGGAATGTCTATCTATATATATATATAACACCCTTCCAGCCAGCTATGTTGGCAATACTCCTACAGTAAACAACCGTGCGCATGAATAAAGGTTTTTTATAGAAACTATAGGTCAAACTACGAAATGAGGTGTATTATAGATTTCAGCTCTCAGAATGTCAAATTTTAACCGTCTATAACCCATTAGTAGCAAAAGCAACAGGAAGTTATATTGATTAGGAAAACAAAATCTTTTTTCTTTTATTTTATTTGTTCCTTATTCAATTGGAATTTTAATTGGTACTGTGGAAAGTGGAAATTGCCAATATGCCAGTATCATTTTCAAATTGCAGAACTTCCAAGCCACAGTGAGTATGTGGTGCCTTGGTGCCTAATAGCAGGAATTTATGTTTTAGACCTCAGCTCCGATGGCTCAAAATTCAAAATTTGTGGAGTTATATAATTGCAAGTTCAACTTGGCTAGTAAGAGTAAGACACTAAGTTTAAATGCATTCCCCTATCTTATTCATTGGCCCAAGATCGGGAATACACACTCATTCCACCCCGATAAAGCCACCCTAAAATTTCAAGGTCATTTGAAGATTGGGGGCATTTGGGTTTGCAGCTGAATCAAAGGAACAATATGCCATCTTGGTGGCAAGCAGGCCATCATGATAAGGAATTGATGAAGGGTGTATTGGCACATGGTTTTTGGAATTGGGAGGCTATCTTCAAAGACAATAAACTAAACTTCAGAGTTTTTGATTCTTTTTCAGAGGCTGGTAATCACCCAGATCCTAAATATTGAATAAAGAACCTCAGATTTATTGGAAGTCATCTGCGTCGTCGCCTTCGTAAGCTCAAGGCTCAGCGTAAGCGACATTTTTTTTATGACAAGGAGAACGAAATCTCCACAGAGCCTAGACGTTCCGAGTGTTCTCGTCCTAGCATTCCACGAACTCCAAATAGGAGGCCTATTCTTCACCTTGCTCTAACAAAAGTTCTTACCATTGTGGATCTTGGGACAATTGAATATAAATGTGTTGGATTTCATACAGACTGACACATATTCCCTATTGGCTATAAATCTATAAGAAACTATGCCAATATGGTGGAAAAGGATGGACGGACTACATACACCTGTAGAATTCTTTACGGTGGAAGTGCAGGTCCTATTTTTCATGCAGTTCCAGATGACAGCCCTGAAAATGTCATTGAAAGAGATTATTCATCTGGTGCATTGGTTGTTCTTTGTGGAACTGGCAGAACACGGCAAGATCACCATTAGCGGGACATAGATGTTCAGCCTCTCACATCCTATAGTTATTCAATTACTACGTGAGCTTCTTGTAGCAGAGTACTGTTCTACCTTCTTCTCTGACTATCCTAATTTTGGATCTCACTCTTGAAAACAATCAATTAGTACCCCAGTTATTCCTTCCGTTCAAGATGGTTCCGAATTCAGAGAAACCCAAAAGCCAATGAGTAGACTTGGAGATCAGTCAGAGCAATCATTATCTGACTCATCCGAAGAAACAGACATCAGCAATTCATCTGATGAAGTGAATGGTTCTTCTCAGGGTGTCACTTCAGATAAGATGGCTGAAGTTCAAAGTTTCACTAGAAGAAACATGTTAGTTCATTTGGGTGTTGTTTCCTGATTTTGTTTTATGGTGAATTTTCCAGACAGCTAGAGTGTTTGGAAGTGAGATTCTGTGGGGAATTTTTTGAATACCGGTGTGATAATTTAGGATCATTGCTTATGGCTACCAGAACCTTGGTGTGACTTTCATTTAAGCATTGGGGTATTAGACTGACTCATAAAACTGAACCTGATAACTGGCCATCACCCTGAAAATTCTTTTTGGGTGGTGGTGTTTATTGTTTATGAAGATTTCTACTAATGTTATACTTAATCTGTGCTTTGATGATTCATTCTAAACAGGTGCTAGAAATTGTGGGGAAAATTTCAACTGATTTCTATCACATTTGATCTAATAAATTTCCTATATTGTAATCAAAACAATGTGTATCATTATGATCTATTAAAACTCCATTTAGTCTAGCTTCTAACTAGCTAGATTCGAGGTTCATGCTGAAGACTCTTGCCGATTGGAAAACCACTGGTCATACAAAAAATGGAATTCAAATAAAGGAATACCACATTTATCCTAAGTCCCAAAATGCCTCGAAACTGAGCAGCCTGTAACTATGACATTCAACAATGAAAAGGTTGTTGAATCATCAAAAAAATCGAGTAATTGAAAAAAAAATCTACGAAACCATGAGAAAGCCCTGAAAAGCACTTGCATAAAATTGAGGATAGCTAATCCTGACCTTTTTCTGAGCCAATTTCTACAACTTGGGAATCTCTTCATGCAATCTAGCCTTAAGTGCATCGAATTTCAGCATTCAGGGTCGTGACCACTACCCTGTTCTTCTACTTCGCGACATCATCGAATTTCTGGTACCAAAAAAGCCAAAAAATTTAGCAGTTTTTCTGGGCATTTTAAAGACCGAGCCAGGAGAAATGGAGGGTTTACTAACCTGATTAGCAGCGTTAGTGTCGGACTTGACAATGGTATAAAGCCTCATGAAGGCGTCGCTGCCGAAGATATGATTCTGCCTCTGCTCGTCAATGTCGTACTTTTCATACTGGCTGCCTGGCTGGAACCAAATCAGTCTATATCACCGTAATGGATGAACCAACGGGAGAGGAAAAATGAAAATTACAAGGTTTTTCATTTTCCCGATCTGTGTTTTCCCTCCGAATTCCTTCTCGAAATTGATTAAACAAATTTCAAAATTATAAGGTTTTTCATTTTCCGGATCTGTGTTTTCCCTCCGAATTCCTTCCCGAAATTGATTAAACAAATTTAACTAAAAATTTGACTAAACAACCTTGATTGAAAGTTCGTAGAGTGATTATTAAGGTACAACAAATTGCAGGAAGAGATAGCAAGAGATAGCACATGGTTAGATGGTCACTATTCAAAATTAAAAAAATTGTGAGTAGTTCACTTAGAAGTGAAATTGAACTCGTTCAAATTTCAACTCTCCTTAAATTAGTAGTGGTGTGTAGGAATATGGAATTGCAGGTTGAATAAAGTTGCGGTTGTACATGGGAATTTTTGGTTATGGACTCACAAATTTGGTGTAATGTGATCTTACTATAGTTTCTAGTGTTGTTAGAAATGAAGAGAAATACAATTGACTTCCTAAAAAGATGTAATGTCATCTTACTATGGTTTGTAATGTTGTTAGAAACGGATAAATACAAGTGACGTCCTTAAAAAAATGCAATGTCATCGTACTATGGTTTTTAATGTTGTTAGAAATGAAGAAAAAATAATGATGTGGACATTTAACATGTCATTATGCTATGATATGATTAGTAATGGTTTAATTCATCTTTTATCTATAATTTTTTTTTATTACTTTTTCACTATCGTGGCTGATATGTGTAACTATAAGCTTATTATTTTCTTTTGAAGTGTGAGTGGACTAGGTTATTCTAACCTGTGATGAATGAATAAATTGAATGTCTTAACTTATATTTCCTTATGTGAGAGTACTATCAAATACAACGTGTTTATTGTTCCCCTTGCATGGCAATCCATTCTCCTCTACGTGGTGGTTAGGTTATTCATTTGTTCGAGATTCGTAAACTAAGCTTGGGGAAATCCAATTGAACACCTCATATGTCTTCTTTAAGGTCCAACATAGAGACATCAAGCAACTCAACCTATAGTCAACAGGCCATTTCCTTTATAGAGTGTGAAGTCCTTTACTTGTTGCTTTGCTTGTCCCTACACTCTTCGCTAGTTCTTATTCTCGATGCTAAGTGTAGGCCTTTGCCTTAATCTTCACTAAGCACAATGCTTCATCTTGTCATTGAGCACATTCACCAAGTAAAGCCAGTTTGCTCACTATGTCTACATTTGGGAAAATTTCTTCTCTTTAATTCCACTTGCTTGATAATGCACCTTTCTTTTCTTAGTGATATTGTACTTAACTATAATTATCTTGTCATTCTACAATGAAATGCACAATAGGATGAAATATGTGGTTGAGATACTCCTTTACATGCAATATATTGCACATTAATGTAGAGATGAAATAAGCATTGTTGGTCCATTTATTGAATAGGATGATGTGTAGTGCATGAATTTGTGTCCTACATTTTAAAGCCCCAATTTCAACAAAATTCATTGTCCATTGGTCTTTTCCCCATTAACAACACAAAAAAAGAAGGAATGTCCAATGACCTTTGACAATGGACCCTAGAGTGGTATCAAATTCTTGTGATGTTAAAATCCTTAATGACAAAGAAAAATGAATGAGTTATTTGCCCCCATAGTTGTGGTGAAATCCCCTAGGTTCAAGTAAATCATAGAGAAAGGTGTGAGCCCCAAAAAAGTGTTGGAAGAGTAATAGAGGAAAGTGGTAAGTATAAGGCATGGAGCAAAGGTTATGTGTTTAGTGCCCTTACTCACCAAGTACCCAAAGTGTGTGCTTAGTGGGTGAGGAAGCATAGGTTATGAGTACAAATTATTAGGTACCCAAGCAAGGGGATCAAGACAAGCACTAAGCAAAACATGACCATGAGAGGTAGAAATTAACTATCCCACTGAGCAAAAAATCATTGCTCATGGATATTGCTTAACAATGAGTACATGGCTTGTGGTCGAAAAATTGAAGAGAAATGCGAGATATAATTCAACATGAACAAGCAGGTTAGGTAGTCTAATTAAAAGTTATGAGCTCCATCATTGTTGAACATGCATGTTTTTCAAAGAAGTGGTTAAGTATGCCATTGATTGAAGCTCCCATGATACTTTGTTTAGCTCAAAGAAGGCCACAAAGGAGGGTTAAAAAGCTAAATGAAGGACGCTAAAAGTCATCATAATAAAACAAAAAGAAAGGCCATGGATTGAAGATCAAAGTAAGAGGAAATTCTAGTGAGAATTCAACAAGTAAATGCATAAAATGGATGAATCAATCATAGAGTGGGGAAAATGCAATATTTGAGCACAAAGGAGAAAAAGTAAAATATATCATGTGTTTAAATATATGAATCTCTGGAAAAGGGGCATATACTTGGTGGTCATCTTCTCAACAAAAAGGGTTTTGAGGGCTCATTCCATTGCATTGAGGAAAGGAACTCCACATCAACAAAGAAGGCATTCTTGGTTTCCCTAGCAAAGTGGAAGGGCCACAAAGGAAAGGAAATTAATGAGAAAAAGGAAACCAAGTAAAGGCCCACTTTCTTGATGAACCTATGTTGAATGAATAAGAAACAATGGGTATCATTATGTTGAGAATCACGATTGTTGTTAAACCAAAACCCGCAGGTGTTAGTCAACAATCACATCGCTAGAGATAAGGATCCACGAGAGGCAGTTATTATGTGTTGTGAAACACACGGGGAGCATTGGTTTATCCAATGTCTAACAATATCCCCCCCAACGCGAGTTGGTTGTGTATCGAACTCGTGACCTACGCTTTGATACCACTTGTTGGGAAACATAGTTGTCGTTAAAACAAAACCCGCATGTATTAGTCAGCGATCACATCACCAAAGATAAGGATCCATGAGAGGCAGTTAGTCCATGTCCCGAAACACACGAGACAACCATCAACCAGGATCTCTCTCTCTCTCTCTCTTCTTTATCTAGAGACAACCATCATCCATATTATAGCCAATGAGCCCTCAAAGGATCTTGTTCTCTAGCATTGGCATTAATATTGCTATAGTCCCGGAGATGTTAAAGACTTGTGCCTCCACTGTTGCAATCTCTCTTCGGAGTCATTCCTTTGACTACCATTGTACTTTGCCATTTCTAGGATTTGAGATTGTTTCCTTGTCTAACTTGTGCCCATCTTTGGATCTTGCAATATTCCACTGAATCCTTAATATACATTAGAATATCTAATAGTTTGTGTATACCCATGAAGATTTCAGGGGAGCAGAGGCTCGACAAGAATAACCATTGGAGTCATGTGATGATAAATCCTTTGAAGGGTGAATCCATCAAAAGTAGTGGTTGCCAATAAGTATTACGTAAACATTTGGCTTAGCCCCATAAGAATATTGTTGGGGCATTTAGTATTTACTCAAATGACAAGTCAACAAACCAATTCCATACTTCATGTTACTGTGTCTTTTTAATTCATGACATTTATAGCACAGGAACGATTTACAATTGGGAAAAGGTTATTTTTCCTAGCTTTATCCCGACAAATATTAGACTTTAAAATTTCCGAGGCCATGTGTGTTGGCTTCTACATTATTTTTTCCCTAGAAAATTGTATTGAGTTTATTGGCTTTCCCTGAAAATGATATAATACTTGGCTACAAGTATTTTTTTGGAGAATTTCAATCACATCCACTGTATTGAACTATCTTCATCTTTGAGATCTAATTTGTCATTCTTTTCAGCCATTGGACACAACAAGTTTATTTTCCTTCGCCAGAATTATGGTTGCGGGGTTGTCTATGAAGACACTTGCTGCAAGACTAACTAGAAACAACAACTTAAGGTCATACAACACAAAAATGCAACATGTTGATTCATGATTGTCAATTCTAACATGTTAATTGTGATACACGAGTCTGCACTCAAAGATAATATAAAGATGAGATAATGTCCAACGACCACACATATACAATAGTGTGAATACAAAGGGAGTGTGAATTGAGATTGCTAAGTACTGCTCCTATAAAATAAAATAAAAGATCAATTAAGTAAAAAGAAAATATAAACTAAACTATACTATAAATGATTTTTGTATTATAGTAGAATGAAATGGAAGAGATGAGCTGTGATGCAAAAATATGCAAATACTATTGAAAACAAGAGAAAACCCTCAGAGAATTAAAAAATCCTAACAGCAGGACTGAACTTTAGTATCTGCCTATCAAAATTTCAGTTTTGTTCAAGCAGAAATTGAAGGATGTAAATTCAAGAGTGCAAACACAGCATGTACAGTGGATTAAAACAACAAATATATTAGGCCCACTCTACACAAATATGCAATCTAAAAATTTAGGATAAAAAGAGCAGGGTCCAACAACAATTGCATAGAAGTCTTTATTACTCAAATAGAAGAATGTCATAGCAAGTTGTCATCTCACAAAAGCTCATACTACAACCTACAATCTAACAATACTCACTCTTATTATCTATTTCTACAAATGTCTAACTAGTGTGCCCATCCTTTTCATTTATAAGTTAAGATAAGGTGTTGTTAGAAAACAGGCTAATGATAGCGTTAGTGGTGCATCTCCCTTGAGCATGAGCAACTCCCTCATAACTTTTCCTTGTATGCAAGGCTTTTATTTTAGAGTAGTGCATTATCATTGTAAATATAACTCCTCTCCTGAAGGTGCCTCATTCCATAAGTGTGCACTCATGAATGCACCTGAGATGATGGTGTTAATCTCCTCAACTAGTGTGCCATACTTGGTGGGTGTGACCCAACAACTAATTCGTCTATCCTCGAAGGTGTCGTTATAAGCTTCTAGTTGTATTTAAGAATATTTCTGACCGGTGTACCACAATCTAGCTCTGCAATCCTGGTGCTGCTCAACTTCTCAAGGCTGAGGTGAGACCAACTCGGACCAACTAGGTAATCTAACACTCTTGAGAATTTTTTATTTTTTTTAAATTCTACAGTTTTCCTGTGCCAAAAATTATACAACATTTTAACCTCATGAAATAGTCTCCTCTGTTCTCTTAGCTAATTCTATAAGCACTTATTGTTGTTGTCAAAGCTTTTACTCTCTAGTCCCATTTAGCTATTTCAGTTATTTGTGGACATTGATCTATTTTCATTTAATTTCTTCAATTTTTTTGACTGTTATGCGTTACCTTTGGCCAGTGCCTTCTTTCTTACCTATGCTTTTTTTCTTAATCATTCCAGCCAGCCAGAGCAACAGGGGCAGCAGGAGCCACACAGTCCAACCATAGCCCATAAGGGGCAGCGCAGAGGCAGCAGGAGCCACGCAATCCAACCAGAGCCCAGAAGGGGCAGCGCAGAGGCAGCAGGAGCCACACAGGGTTGATGCAGGCCCAGTCAGGGCAGCGCAAGGGCAGTGTAAGCCCTTCAGGTGTGACGCAGACCCTTACTAAGCAACACAAAGACTGACGCAGGCCAGTTAGGCTGATGTAGATGGATTCAGAGCAGCGTATTACTGTCGTTTTTATTTCTCTGTTGAGTGAACTAGTTTTGGTGCCCATGATTGTTGTACTTAGATTCTACATAGTAATGAAAACCGTCCAGAGCTAGCTGCACCGATTTTCCCACATTGGGTTTTTTCTGGGGATAGTTGTCCAGAAAATCTATGTGTCACTTTGTCTATGAGCATGTTATTTAGTATTTGATCTGTATGTGTAGGTTGCTAGTTGTATTTACTATTTACTTCGCTAATTTATTGAATATTTCAGAAATTAACTTGTAACTTAATTCAAGTAGGAGAAATAAATCAAGATACTGCAATAGGGTTTCTTAGATTAAGAAATTTTCACATTCCCTAGGTCTAGCCCCATTAGGTCACCTAGGGCAACAATTTCCCAGGAATCTAGCTAGAGAAAATCTTTTATCTCTTAGAGGCAGTTGCGTTGCTGTGTACCCTCACTCTCCTCATAACTTGGGCCAATTTCGATGGTGGAATCTCTGGATACCTCAAGCCCTAGCTCTAGGATAAATTTTTTCCTAGGTGTTCCCAAGGATAGAACCTAGTAGGATCAATTTGACCTATCGAAGTAAAAAATCTTGTTTGATCCTTTCCCATCACCTTGTCTAGGATAGGAACATCATTGGTTGCTAAATTCCATCCCCGAACCTGGGCTGGGTCCACTTGGCCCCGTGTGGTCCCATTTGGTGTCAAAGGCCTTTCATCAAGGACCATTTGGGAATCCAAGTTCCCAAAGGATTTTAGTGATTGAGAACTTCCTTCATAAGTCTTATTCTTCTCCCTCAACCCTTCAATCCCCCTCCTCTCTCCCTAGAAGATAATTACCTTGCTTAAAAGGAAAGCAAGTCCCACTCTTTATTTTATCTTAGGGAAAGGGTTTCGAGGGTCACTTCCCACCTATTCATTGACCTATACTCTACAAGTGACTTCCTAAACTACTGGGACTCCACCCATCGGTGAAAGTCGGTGAAGAGAAAGGAGCCTTAGTTGTGGTGACAATGGGCTAAGCCTCCATCATTTCCCTTGTCCTAGCAGTTGCCCTCTTAGGAACCCCTTTTAGATCCACTATTAGTTTGAGTGGTAACAATTTGTTCACAATTCCATTTGTGAACAACTCTTTGGTAGGCCCACTTTTTCCATACTACAGCTCCAAGATGAGAAGTCCAAGGCTATGTAGGCTGCCCTTCTTCTCATTGAATCAATCCTCTACAATATAGTGAACTAGGGCTATTTGGTTGGCCCACTTGACTGTTACTTTAGTCCTTCAAAGTCTGCACATCCTTAGGCCCTATACAATTGCCCTTCTACCAATTTTGTTTTCCTTCACCAAAACAAGAGTTAGGGCTCTTCTTTGACAGTAACCTAACAACCCTCCAACTGTACTCGTCCTACCATCAATCTGCCCAACCACAGTAAATTATTTTTACTGATCTAAGGCCCACAATATTGTCTTCATCTAGGGCTCTTCAAATCTGCCGCCTAACAATGGTTTGAGTCCTCTCAAGATCACTTTTCTTGTGTATCGACAATTTGATATTTATTGTCCAATCTATGAACAAATATGAACTACTCCTCTTATCATACTTCTAACAATTTGTAGATGACTGAACTAGGGTCACAAATCAGCCACGTCTAACAGTCCATTTACTAATTTTTTATAGGTTTCTTCAAGTCTTTGACTAAAACTCTATGGAAAGTCCACCAAAATCAACTCCTCTACATATCAATCCATTCTTCATATGGCACATTTCTTCTGCATGCTCAATCTTCTGCTCAGGTTCCACCCTCCTTTGGATTTTTTGTCTCCACATATAATGAATCTGCAAACCATCTTCCAGATCTGCAGTCTTTATTGCAGAAATAAACCTCGCTCTAAAGGTCACAACCCATCTTCTTCTACGCAAATTTTTCACAGTCTTAAGGTCATACCTTATGAACTAAACATGCTAGGAAACTGTCCTAACTAGGGAATTATACTTATGTATTTCTAATTGTTGTAGAACAAACCCTATCCACACATAGAAAAAACACGACTCTTGCCTCCATAAGATACTCGACCTAGCTCATATGGATCCATAGATTCTGGGCATTTCTTTGACTGAATCTTGACATGAACTTCAAATCTCAATGTCGACCCTCAAACTAGGGTTAACTCAGTCAATATTATTCCTGCGTCAACTTCTGTTATGGCTCTAAATTACAGTGCAAGCCCTCCTCCATTTATGTTGGTCTTTATCACAGACCTTGCGGCCTACTAACCACCACAAGGCAAGATGGTATCAACCCTCTCTTCTATTTCATGTAGAAAATCTAACCAACATGATTCAATCTGATCTTGTAATCGTGTACTAAAACAAGATACCGAATCCTTCCTACAATTTGTGGAAACAAAACACAATCGCACAATCACATGTAAGTAAGAGAAACAAGTTATCAATTGCACAACACAAGATGTATCTGGGGAAGCAACTGCTCAAAACCCTCTATCTCTATTTTGTATTAAGTCAAGGAATCATGAAACAATACAATGCTTAATATCTCTTGAGATTCTTCAGCACTCTACCAATTGTCTCCTGTTGATCTAGGAAAAATCGGTCTAGTACTTAGCCAATTCTCAACCTTCCTTCAGCCTTCCTTGCTCACAAAATTCCTATGGAATTATCTCCATATTAATTAGGAAAATCAACCTTCCTTGATTGCGCAATCCATCATGGCATCCCAATGACTTTATAATTACACATGGGAAATTTTCTATAAATACAGTTGATATTTATGTTCATCTGAATTGTGTTACAATAAGGATCAAGGGTCTTTTTATTATTTAAAATAAGAGAAAACCCTAACTCGAGGAGATGTAACACCAAGAGTTTATGGGCCCCATTGGGGTTAGTTGGGCAGCCAACTTCTCAGGGTCGTAAATTGGTCATATGATCTTCGTTTGATGCACATGATACCTCGTTAGAAAGATCTCTCCGAGGAGTGCAACTACTAATATGATTTCTATGAAATCACCAAACCTTTCATGCCCAAAAAGCATCGTTTGGGGCCTCAAAACGACTCTGAAAGTTCAGGACCCGAAAAAATGACAAAAATAGTAAATTGTGCTATAATTAAGGAAACAGAAAAACTGAAAGAGACAATGGCAAGGGCCCAAGTGGAATAGGCGGGTGGCCACCAATATCCACCTCGATCACCTTAAATCGAATTTCTTGAGCTAACTCAATCATCATGACTTAGTTAATTTACACAAGTTGTTATGAGACGAAATTACAATTTATTTAAGGGAAAAATAAATTAGACGCCTCACATTCCTCACTCCTGGTACATCAAAATTCCTCACCAGTGTGGGTGCATTTTTTTTGTCCTTTCTAGTCGCCAATTTCACTGTTTCTTGTTGTAAATTTCAACACTCCCTCTCAACAAGAAAGGAATTCAATCTATCCCCATCTGGTACCTTTGGAATGTTCTGCATGCTACACTTCTCTAGTGTTTTTTGCACCTGCAAATCCTGAAACTGAATAGCCTCTGAACAACTGAATCAGTATAATGCATCTGTCATCAAAGTCTTCTGACTGCTACTAGCTACTGCACCTGTCTAGTACTGGATTCTCTGCACTACTGCTGACATCTGCATATGTGCCCTTTGAACTGTTGCTAACTCTATTTGTGCTCCAGTATTTGACATCTATCACTCTGATTTCTGTTTTGCTGACATCTGACTACATAAATCTAACTGATCCTTCCTACTACTGTTGTACTGTGGGCTCCTCGTAGCTAGGTTCGATCCATGAGACATGCCATCTCAATGGACCTTGCCCAAATTTCTTATCTTGGGATTATGTCTACACGTAACCCCACCTTACACCTCTAGGTATGCTTGCTCCCTCTTCCCATCTAGCTCAAAATTTCTCCCTCATGGAGGTCTCTGCTTGAGTGGACGCTTCCACTCAGTCTCCTCTCTGCTTCTCCAATTGTGGCAGCTACTCCACAATCTTCTGAGACTGCTTTTCATGAGGATGCATGTTGAGAGGTAATTTATGCTCCCTCTAAACCACCAATTCTATAACTTCTGCCTTTCTCCTCAAAGCTTTGCATGCATCTGGTACCTCAAGTGCATATAGGTTCTTGACTCGCGCATAGTGTAATTGTCCTGAAGTTACAAAAATTTTATAAAAAAGAGTTGATTTTAAATCGATGATATCTCCCTCATCCGAGCTCCGATTTAACCGGATTTTTTTTCCATTTGGGTAGATTTTCGCAAGGAATCCAAATATTCTATTTGTTTTCAAAGAAATTACACCAAAATATTCAGATATTCTCTACAAACTCGCCGCCCAAAAAATTATTGCTCTGATACCATGTAGAAAATCTAACCAACGAGATTCAATCTGATCTTGTAATCTACTAAAACAAGATATTGAATCCTTCCTACAATTTACGGAAACAAAACACGATTGCACAATCACATATAAGTAAGAGAAATAAATTACCAATTGCAAAACAACATGATGTATTTGGGGAAAGAAACTAATCAAAACCCCTTTATCTCTATTGTTTATTAAGTCAAGGAATCATGAAACAATACAATGCTTAATCTCTCATAAGATTCTCCAGCACTCTGTCAATTGTCTCCCGTTGATCTATGCAAACTTGGTCTAGTACTTAGCCAATTCTCATCCTTACTTCAACCTGCCTTGCTCATGCAATTTCTAGGGAATTAACTTCTTATTAATTAGGAAAAGCAGTCTTCCTTGATTGCGCAATCCATCATGGCATCCAAATGACTTTATAATTGCACATGGGAAATTTTCTCTGAATACAACTAATAGTTATGTTCCCTTTAACCTCTGTCTCAACTGGGTATTCCTCAAAACTGACATGCATGCAACTATTAATAGTGAATTATCAGTTATCTAATTGATCACTCATTGTGACTTAAATCTAATTTAATTCACTGGACCTCTCACTAGCTCATCACTCAGTTAGAACTAGTTAAACTAATTTTAACTCATTTAATTAATTTAATTACACTTGCACCCCACTAATGCATCAACTTCAAGTGGACCCCAAAAATATTAGAATCCCTCTAGATGCCTCATATTAGACCCTCAACTCGAATTTCTTGAGCTAACTCGGTCATCATGACTTAATTAACTGACACAAGTTGTTATGAGATGAAATTACAATTTATTGTCCAATTTATTTAAAGGAAAAATAAATTAGACGCCCCACATTCCTCACTCCTGGTGCATCAAAATTCCTCACCAGTGTGGGTGCATTTTTTTTGTCCTTTCTGGTTTCCAATCTCACTGTTTCTTGTTGCAAATTTCAACATTTCATAATTTGATGCGGCCTTCACACAAAGACACCATTGAAATCACATGCCCAGATTCTCATGAGAAACCTCTCTTAAGCTTGATCTGCCAGAAGAGAACCAACAATATTCCATCCTACTTCCTAGCGCAAATCGACCATTAAGGTATGCAAAATTCTTCTAAACCCTCACATGATGATCTTGCTCTTGGAGGATGATCATGACCTCCCTTTAGCAACCCTTACTCGGCCCTCGTACTCGACCTACTTTAGGACTACATCTCTCTTCACCCCCTTGTCGATGTTCCAGATAGTGGGAATACATGTCAAACATGCTAAGATGTGCCAAGTGATAAGGCATGCCAAGATTTGCAAGGGTGTGTCAATGCGTGTCAGGGACTGTCAAGACAACAAAAGGGAGAAAAAAGTTAAACTACAAGGAAATGAACACATAAGAGGGTTAATAAGTCATCAATTTACCTTTTCCAAGAGGGGCATGCTAGGCACACCAACACTAGGCGGCAATAGGTGCCAAGTGCAAAGTCTTAGTGCATTCTAAGTGCCAAGTATTCCTTTGTTGCTTCTCATCTACTTTCCAACAATTGATCATCACAAATAAATTTAATATTAAACCATGCTAAATCATACCAAGGAATCTCAACGTATTCCATACATGCTAAGACTTTCCAAGCACCAATATGTGTCAGGGACTAGTGTTATGCATGTTATGAAGTGGAAGGGAATGCTGAAGAGTGCTAAGGTGTGCTAGAGAGTGATAATGCATGGTGATGAGTGTTAAGGAGTACTAGGAAAAAACATTAAGGGAGAAATAGGTAAAAATTCATGGAAGTTAATGAATATGAGGAACGTGTACTGCCAGAGACTAGTGTTAATGGTCAGTGTTAGTTGTCATGCCAAGAAGGGAGTGACAAGGTATGCTAAGAATTAGTAAGGCATGCTAGGGAATATAAAGGCATGTTAAGAATTCCCAAAGTGTGCTAATTATATTATGTGCCAATTAATAGTGCCAAGATATGCCAATACATGCTAGGTGCTAAGGATGTGGCGCAGGGTGCTAGGGTATGTCAATATGTGTCAAGGCAACAAAAGGAATAACCAATAAGAGGGTTAATAAGTCAGGACTTTATCTTTTTGAAAAGGGGCATGCTATGCACACTAATAATAGGTCCCAATACATGCCAAGTGGCATTGTGTGCCAAGTGCTAATGTATGTCAATGCATTCAACCAAGGTGTTCCAGGGCATGCTAGGGACTATATGCAACATGCCAATACATGCTAGGAGAGTTCCATGTTGTGCTAGCACATGCTACCATGTGCTTGGGCGTCAGTGTCATCACAAGATGTTCTAGGTACAGAGATTTTCCAAGACATGTGGGGTGCTAAGAAATATTAGTGTGTGCCAAAGCATTAATTTAAGGTGTGCCCAGATTGTTGAGGATTTGTAGGTCTTTCTCATTAATAGAATTGTCAAAGCTCGATTATGTATTAAATAATATATTTCCTACACACAATAGTGGAACTTTATCTAAATGGAATTTTCTAGATAATAAACTTAATATATATGAATCATGTGTTGACTCATAGGAAATATGTATTCGACTAGTCATTACTTGAGGGAAATGATACACGCTTATTACTTCTTAAAAAATTGACTGACCCTAACCACTATGGCCTTGGACATATTATACAAAATGCTCCACAATAATGGTATTAAATCATTATATTTTGACAAAAAATATATCAACAGGCACATAGCATCATCAAAAACTCATTGGAATGATCAATGATGACGGACATTTTTTGATCGTCACCAAAAGTATCAAAAAGAGCATTGGTGAGGGTCATTAAAAGTTCGTCACTAGAAGTGTCACCAAAGAGAGAATTAGTGATGGGCCTTTAACGACCCTCTCCAAAAGTGAAATGTCTTTGGTGACGGACCATAAAGGACCATCACTATATACACTTACAGTGACGGTTTTTAGTGATCAATGATGGTGGACATTTTTTGACCGTCACCAAAAGTAACAAAAAGAGCATTGGTGAGGGTCATTAAAAGTTTGTCACTAGAAGTGTCACCAAAGAGAGAATTAGTGATGGGTCTTTAACGACCCTCACCAAAAGTGTCATTGAAAATGTCTTTGGTGACGGACCATAAAGGACCATCACTCTATACACTTACAATGACGGTTTTTTAATGACCCCGTCACAAGCATGACCCTCACCAATGTGCTTTTTTCTTGTAGTGAATTCTTACCTAATTATAGGATCTATGAGTTTGTCCAATAGATCTTAATAATGGCACCGATTAATATCATATTTGAGAACATATTGAAAGGTGCCTCAAATTTACTATCTTAGACATCGTCAAAGATGTTATGTCTAAAGATCCAAAATAGTTCGCAACTTAAAAGAAGAAACTTAAGGCCAATCAAATAATTATGGATATAATAAAGGATTATTTGATTCCTCACATAACCATGAATAAATAAAGATAGGGTTAAAACACAATTATTATTATATAGGGACAACAATTGAAAGAGAACGAGAGAGTAAAGCACATTAGCTAGGAGAATCATTACCATACCAGAAAGGCTATACAAAAAATACGCACAACCATACAAATATGTACAAATTCATACTGTATTGAATCGCAAGTCATACAACCATAAAACAAGGTGTATAATAACAATTTTTATTTTATCAATTCCCTACATGTTGTACCTCTTTATCGGGCCATACAACTCAAGTTGGGGTGGATTTGTTTACCCTGCAACTATTAGGATTTAGTAGCTATGGAGATTTCCTTGTTAGAAATATTTATTTGAATGATGAGAAGATTTGACAAAGAAAATTACCTGCATATTTCTGAATTATTTTATGCTTATGCTATTTACTATTTTTAGTGACTGGGTGATTCTTGCAAGAGTTATTTGATTAACAGAATATTAGGACAATGATCACCTAGGAATATGGAAATCTGGAAGGCATCAAATATTTTCTCTAATTGAGTTTCACAAGGGTTTCAAAGGTTGTGCTTAAATATTTACGAGATCTAGGAGTTTGTGCAATATATCTTAATAATGACGTCAACTAACCTCATATTTGAGAACATATTGGAATGTGCCTCAAATTTACTATCTTAGACATCGTCAAAGATGTTATGACTAAATATACACAATAGTTCGCAACTTAGAAGAAGGAATTGAAGGCCAAGAAAATGATTAGGAATATAATAAAGGATTATTTGATTCCTCACATAACCATGAATTAATTAGTTAAAATATGTCCCACACCCCGGTTGGGATCTACCAAACAAATTCCCTTTTTGTGGGACCTTGGATTCCTCATTAAAACAATTGGGATATTCCTCCTCACAATTGGGATATTCCATCTAATTTTTATGTATAATAAAATTAAGTATTTACAATATGTATCATCAGTTAAATGTAGGAAAGAGTGAAAGTTTCCCTATCAATGAGAACTTCTGGAAGAAAATGGGGAAAATTCCTCCCCCATCTACGCATACGTCTCCTCATGAAACACTTCTATCTACCCCTAGGTTATAAGCTAAGTTCTATTGCAACCAAGTGAGATTGTGAAATGAGCATTTTCATTATATTCCTTTTTGGAAATATTCTTTTTTTTGGCCAGAGTGAAATATATGCAGAGATATCTCAAGACATCCATTTGCTAGAAGTGTGCATAAATAATGTTGAGATTTATGGATCATAGGAGATGTCTCAAATGGATTTTTGTTGATTATATAGTGACCACAAGTATGTCTCCTAAAAATTTTACTAGTATAATTTAATACATTTAGTGGAAGATGCATGACACCATTGCTTTGGTTTTGTGTGAAGCAATGACTCTTTTTGATCAAGTTGCTTGCTACCTAAATCACCTCTAAACTATTTTTCATGGGTCACATTTGTGGCACCTAGACCCAGTGCTTACCCTATTCCTTGATATTTGTTGTTATGAATCCACTATTTTGATATCTATTTTTCATTGTAAGGTCTATACTATTGATATTATGTTGGATGAAGACATAAAAACTTCAATATATACAATTTGGTTGATAAAATTGTACATAATTTATCGTTACATTTAAACATACGACTAGTTTTCCAAAAAAAAAAAAAAAAAAAAAAACACAATGGGTTGAACAAGATTTACAACACAATGGCTTTGATTCTCTACGATCATTGTCACTTGTCATTATATATTTTTGCTGGGTGGACTGTAAAACCACTAATGATTTTTTTATTGTGCCTGCATGTTCTTTTTCTCCAAAAACTATGGTTTTCATTGACAATGCCTTCATAACCTTCCACCTCTATTTCAAATGTTTTTGTATATATATTCGATGGTAAAAAAACCCCAAAAAACTTTCGGCATGCCCTTTGCACCCTAAGGTGAAAATGCTAGTATATATATTTCTTCATTGAATATATGTAAATAATTTTTAGGTGATTGATAACTCTTCATTTTATTTTCACCTTGAGAGAGTTGACCCTTCTTGTTGCTTGATTGATCCAAGATTAAGATGGAGCCAAACATGATTCTAATGGTTGCTCAGTATGTGAACAATGGGGAATCTTGGTATATGACATTATCCTAGTGATTGTTTTCTACTCTAAAAGAGCACAAATCAAGTATTTAGGTTGAGCTTGGTGATGATGCCAATTACTAAGTAGCATGGGTTGGTACTATTCCCTTCCAAATCCTGTCAAGTTACACTTTAGAATTTAATGATGTTTTCTTTGTTCCAAATCTCAAGAAGAACCTACTTTCAGTGTTCAATAATGGAGTATAAGGGCTATATAGTATTGAACCAATAGGTCCTCATTAGGCTCATGGAGTCTAACCCAAAATCATCCCAAGTGATAGGGGTAACAAAAGGCAATCTATAAAGGTTTCCCCTTTCAAAACCTATTTCACAACATTGACAATGTGTGCGAGGTGTGGCACAATAGGATAGTGCACCACATCATAAATAATTTCCTATTCTAAGGGAGATAATCCCATGTATTCTATATTTCAAAATTGTGTAATAGGTTTCATAAAAAAGGTGCACATTTTTCAAACATGCCAAGGCTACTTTCCCAAACAACAAGCATAAACCTAGGAAATAATACCTTAAAATTGATTGGGAAATAAACCTAGTCTCCAATACAAAACAAGAATTGTGATTAGACTATGGATATGTATCAAATATATCATGCACACCACATGTAATTACATGCTACAAAGCACAAAACATTAATTTAGTCTTAAAGAAAGGGAGTGCACTATTCAACACAAAAAACATTGGCAATCACCATGGTCCAATACACAGATTAGTCAACTCTGCAAGGTACTCTTAACAAGGTGTCAAAATATCATCCTCATAGCCCAACCACCCGTTGAATAAATCATTATGGTTGAAAAAATAAGGGTCACATTTGTGGTGAATTAAATCAATGTATCGAGATTCTGGCAGACTATTTGGCTTTATCAATGTTATCAAAGAAAGAAGTATTTTTACGCTACATAAGCCACTATAATTTAAAATTTAATAATGTGTTCTATTTGAAATTTGAATTATGTTTCTTTATTTACTATTTACGATTGTAATGAAATGTAGTTTTATTTTGTTTCTTATTTTTGTAGATGTTTTTTTGGCTAAATTACAATTCAAAAGCACCATATTTATAGAAATTTTCTATTCTAGTACTCAACCAAATTTATAACACTTCAAGATGCAAACACAATTGGAGTCTGTTTGAAAAAAATACACTCGAAGAAGCACAATAGGTTATAACCTAAACTAAGAAATTATGATAATTATAATTTATGACCCTCTAACATATTCATGACCCTCAAAACTCATTGAATTTATTATGATTGTCTTATACGTCGGATTTCTCACATCTTAATGATTTGATATATGCCTACTACAATATTTGACCGTGGGAAAGACATATAGTAAATATACCTGATACATACACCATTTCCGTCTAAATTATTAATATGTAGAAGTGGAGGGTGAAGTACAAGGTGCCTATTATGGTGAAGATAAATACAAGTATAGTTGGCAGGGGAGGCGAAACAAGAGTATGGGGAAGAATGCATTTGACATTAAAAAGGGTGATGTGGCAACTCAACACCACTTTTTACATATATTAATAAAGCCAAAAAAAACCAATCGGCATCACACAATTGATATAGGGCATTCTAGTGGAAAACAAACAAACCACGACTTTTATCCAGAATAGGGAGAGAGATATTTGATGCTACATAGCTAGCTGCTAGATTTGAAATTGTAGATGATTTGTGATGATGATATACGTTTATAGATTAAATTTCATTGATTTTTTATTTGGCATCCCCTACATCATATGTATGGATGTTTTTCCATATTCATGTGTTGGTATGTTTATTTGAGATTTTTGGTTTATATGTTACAAAAATTGGAAAAAAAAATGTTTTGTATTTTTATTTTCCATATATTGTTGAATTTTGCTAATTTTTTCACCAACGTTGCTGAGAAGTTGTATTCCAAAACCTCGAGAATTTTTTCTAGTCCCAATTTTTCACAACGATCCTAACAATGCCTTGCGAGATGACTAGTGTTTCATAGATAATGCTTAGATATTTATCTGCAAGATTTGTAATAAGGATGACATGACAATATAGAAGAAGCCTTCAATGATTATCAGAGAACAGGAGGATGTTTATCATCAAAATTTTCATTAACTCAATATTTTGTTATCATATAGCCAAAATTTCTAAATATTTTGTTGGAATTAATGAAAAAACTGTAGTGTATTGGTTTGAGCTACAAAAATCACTTTATTATATGTTGGCTAGTAAATTCACACAGATTTTCCAAAAGCCTTACGGGGAGCACCAAAATATGGCATGAGTTTTGCTATGGGTAGTTAGGGAATCAGTATTTTTGTAAATCATGTTAAGAAATAGTATCCTTCTCAAAGGCAGAAGCTGGTCTTCATGTTTACACCATGCACCTGAAGTTTTTTTTATCTCTTTCTCATTATTTCTAGAGAGAAACTTCTTGTTGCTAGAGAAAGGGACCGAATCTATTGAGATCATTTAGAATCATCAATTTTCTCTAAGCAAATTATCAATTGTATGGTGGCGGAAGTGGCAGATAAATATAGGAGGAATTTTTAATCACCTTGCTGCTCAGATTGATACATTTGAGCAAATTGAAAATGAAAAATTGTCGAAGTTGATGGTCTTCTTTCTCAGCAGGTTTAACTTAGCATGCATAATTTTTAAGATATATGAGAAGATTTTCTTTCACCCTTGCAAAAATTTCTGCATGGGTGAAGAATTCCATTGGGTAGATGGTCGCCATTTGTGGTTTGACTCTATGAGAACCTTTTGTGCAGTGTTTTTTAATTCTGAGACAATGGATGAGGCCAGGCGTGTTGAGGAAGTCATGTAGTTCAATAAATCAACATTGAGTATCACACACTCTATTTTGTTTAGATAGGGGATTTGGCCTTTATACACTAGCATATATCCATATTAACCCTAGAATTATATAGAACTATGAAGGACCAAATACATCAAGGTGTTTAGTGTACAAAAATTTGAGACTTCTACCCAAAAAAAAAAAAATCAAATACCTTTATGCAATTGATAGATGCAGGGTTAAGATAAATGCATGTTGGTTTTCTTTTTGATGGATTTTTCATATTCTCTTTGACACTGGAGATTGGAGGCCAACTTGTATTTGATTTTAAATGATATGCATGACACATGTGACACATGTCACCACAGTAGGCTATAGAATGCACTTTTCAGCACAAACATGCAATCGAAAGGGAAAGGATAGCACTTGATGGACTATTTAGAGGAAATTAGTGATGACATTAGGAATTAATGTTTTCACATTTTATTATTACACCAATAAAGAAAGGGTACAATAAAAAACTTGAATAATATCATGCAAATCATGATCAAACATCATGAAATGGGTAATGACATAAGCATTGGTTGCTAGGAGAAATAATGAGAAATCCTGACCAAAGAGGGTAAATGACAATTTGGAATCTAACAATAGGTGGATACCACTCCTAAATAGACAAAATATTGCATCTTATGTTGATGAAAATGGCATCTAAGCAGAGATGGATTTAATTCCTAGATAAATAATATTACATTTTGTCTTCTATTAGGGTTGCATATGAAATAGATTATGAGACCAAACGCTGTCTAGCAGGGAAGATAATAAAAATGACCCAAAAAATATTTGCATCAAATGTCATATAAAAATGTTTGACATTTGGAGGACCTATTGTCTTCAACCCATATAGTCTAAATTTTCATTGTGAGGCAACTCTATTACAGGAGACTACAATCTTTGTGTGTCGAGACAAGTATCAATAAATATAATGATAAATTTGTTAAATACCTCATACATAGATTAATGTTCCTTCATGAATGCAAACATCATTTAGTATCCTTTAGATGAAAATGGCTGACATATGGATTGTTGAAGAAAATTATCAAAAGATTTTGTGTTAAGCTAGCTGGACTTGAAACTTAATACACTCATTCTTGATACCTAAGTTATCCTGTATAGGAACTGTCCTTTTTTGTTCGCCAATGGAAAAATAAATTCATAAATTAAAATTGGGCATATCATTAGTAAAATTGAAAATAGTATTTTAGCTTATTTAAGGAATCAACCAGTGTAACACAAGGTAGCACATTACAAAACAAGACTCCCTATTGAGGATTCCATAGGAAGCCCATACATACCTAGTATTTAGGGTACTTTAGGGTACACCAAAAATATCCAAAATTCACATCCTCTGCATGAGGGTACCTACAGAGGCAACCTGTGCACTCAAGGGACACACATAAGTACCCACAAATGACACCCACTTTTTAGTATAATCTAATAAAAAACTTAAAAACCTAATAACTAGTTTCCCACCCTTTTCTACTTGGTCTCATCAACTCTCCTACACTCTATAACCCTAAAAAACCACTAAGATTAATGATTATTTCCTAATGCCCACATATCATGTTGTTGTCTAAAACTTGTTTTTTTTGTGGAGGATCTCTACATATATTGGGTTCATATCCCCACGTACCAAAAATTTGGAACATGATAGGAATTAACAATATAATGTTAAAAATAAGGAATATTTTATTTTCCAAGTATTTTATAGTTCATTCACTTCAACAATATGCCCTCAGAAGCTGATAGGTGGGCAGGGATTGAAGTACTACTACAACATCCAACACTCCAAATGCTTTAGGGAAAAGTAATTCAAGGAAGAAAAACAATTAGGATGTATAATAGTCGACATTCATAAATTTTCGAGGGAAAATTTACTTATCTTATTGCAGAGTAATAAAATAGTATGTGATGGTTTGGTTCTTGCTACAGAATCATAATTCTTGTGAGCTATATGTTTAGATATGAAGTTTACTGTGTTAAATGATGTTATAATTTTTACTATTGTTGATTGTACTTTTGTACTTGCTTTTTCCCACATTATTATTGTAGAAATTATACAAGATGCATGTATACTACCAGAATCCCCTGATCTAACAAAATAAATTATGTTAAATACAAAATCCTTCCACTTAATTCTTTGCGGAAATTAAATCGCCAATTGCAAAACACATATGAAGCAAAATCAATCACACATAAACACATTTGTTTAACGGGAAAACTTAAAGCTAAAAACCCCAACTATCATATATTTTGTATATCAATGGATCATGTAATAATCTCATACAAAGCTTAGTACATCAAGCTCTCAGTATACTCAACAATCATTACAAACTGTCATGCAGAAATTTACATATATATGCACCAATTTCTTGCCTCCTGACAACCTGCCTCCACTGCGCAATCCCTGCTGAAGAATACCTCTAAATGAATTCGAATTGGCCTTTCCTTTACTGCGCAATCCTCATTGGCATCTCCAATGTGTGTCATATGCATTGAATGCATCACTATAGTCACAACAGATAGTCCATCTCACCCTTTCACCTCTCTCTCCACTGGGTCTCCACTGGAACTGACATGCAAGTAGTTAATTTTTGTATTTGTTCAGTTGCAAGTGAGTCTTTAGTTATGAATTAATTAAATAATTAATTCACTAAACTCTCACTAGTGTATCTTCAGCTAGAACTAGATACAACTAGCACAATTGATTTTAACTCACTTAAATGAGTTAAACTAAATAACAACTCCCATAACTACTCTTCCAAATCTGTCACAACTTTTCCACTTCAGTTCTAACTGAGTCCTCCATGTATGAGTCACCAACCACCCTAGGAATTGGGTGATTCCTTCAGCCCATTGATTTTCCAAATTTGTTCACTGAAATAAAGTTCTCCAAGAGAATAAGTTGATATTTATTATCAAATTATTATTAAGGGCTAATAATAATCGACATGCATCTATTTTTAGATTAGCGATCTATAAATAGACTTTGCCCAATCTTCTAAAAATATAATTTCATCTATTTTTCCAACTTGATCAACCATCTACAAATAGCATCCTGCAACTTATAGAATATGCTCACAATGTCTAAAAATAGACATACACCTAAAAATAGCCTGCAGGCCCCACTTAGTGAAGGTGCTTAATTTTCACTAAGCTCATCATCTTGTTGAATATCAACACTCCCTCTCAACAAGATAGGGATTATCCTTCACCCCAATCATGTCTCTAAGGGATTCGAATTTTCTCCTGGTGAGCACTTTCGTCAGAATATTTGCATCCTGATCTTTCGTAGGAATGTATTGAAGCAACATGATCTTTCGCTACACACAATCTCTGATATGATGATACTAGATATCTATATACTTATATCTATCATGAAACACAGGATTAATCCTGAGTTTAATGCAACTCTGATTATCACAATGTATCACTATAGGATCTAAATGAGAACCGAACAAACCGAACAGGATCTTCCTCATCCAGATAGCCTCACATGCAGCTTGAATTTCTGCCATGTATTCTGATTTCGTTGAAATGAGTGCGACAGATATTTTTTCTTGTTGTACCAAGAAAATGTTGTAGATAAAATACTGAAAACCCCTCCTGATGTGATCTTTCAGTCCGTTGGGATGCCTACCCAATATTCATCCATGAATCCATGCAACTTCACCTCATTCGTCTGTTGTACCATAAACCATACTTGGATGTGCCCTTGAGATATCTCAGGACATGCTTTCCTGCCTTCCAAAAGAGCTTGGTAGGATTAACCATTGCTTAAGTAAGCTAGTTCACTGCATAGCATATGTCTTGTCTTGTATTAACTAAATACATGAACGAACGCACCAACTGTCGATAGAAAGTAGCATCCACTACCTCTGCCGATGTAGCATTGTCTTTCCTCCAATTTCTTGGAAGAGGAGTATCCATGGTGTTGCAGTCCTGCATGTGAAACTTACCAAGTATCTCCTGAGCATACTTGCCTTGAGACACAAATAGTTCACCTACTCGCTATCATATTTCCAATCCAAGGAAATAATGAAGGAGGCCCAAATCCTTCATCTCAAACTCCTTTGCAATATATTCCTTGCATGAGTGTATCAACTGCTCATCACCCATTAGTATTAAATCATCAACATAAAGAACAATGATTAAAATTTTACCCTCACCCACAATTTGGTATAGGTTGGCATCCGCCTCACTCTTGGTGAAGCCAAGTCCAGTGAAATAGTTTTCGATCTGTGTGTACCAAGCACGGGGTGCTTTCTTGAGCCCATACAACGCTGTTTTGAGTTTGCACACATGCAAATTGCTGCTGAAGATCTAAAATCCTTCAGGATACTCGATGTAAACTTATTCCCCAATGATCCCATTAAGGAATTCAATCTTCACATCCATTTGATGAGTGTGCCAACCCATCCGCACTAAGAGAGCAAGGATGGTCCTTATGGAAGAATATCGTGCGACAGGTGAAAAGGTTTCTTCGTAATCAATCCCCTCGATCTGTGAGAAGCCCCAGGCAACAAATCTTGCCTTATATTTCTCGACGCTCCCATCAGCAACTTGCTTTACCTTGTAGATCCATCTTGAACCTACCACTGATTTATCAACTGGTCTTGGAACAATATCCCAAGCATTGTTTCTAACAATGGATTCATACTCCTCCACCATGGCATCTACCCATGTGGGCTCCTGCGCTGCTTCCTCAAAGGAAGATGGCTCTGTCACGATACACTTGCTCATGAGAGCCATGTATCCAGTGAATCGATCAGGTGACTATCTCTGTGTGCACTATGATGTAGGCACTCCCACATTATGTGTTGCATCAAGCTTCAGTCTCTCAGCTTTTGTGGTACGCCTTCTGCCTGTTCTGATGTTTGGCTCTGCATGAGTGGACTCCTACACTCCATGATCCTCCTCCTGTGGCTGATCCACATCTTGAGGCTCATCTTTCCAAGCAAGAAGTTCCTCCTCTGCATGCAAGTGTAGCTCCCTCTCAAGCGACAACTTCATGGCGTTCTCCTCATTGAATTTTATATCTCGTCGCACCACAGTCATCTGACTGTTTGGAAAATACACACGATAATTATGGGGTGTTTCTGTGTACCCCACAAATATCCCAACTTTAGTATTTTGCTCCAGCTTCCTCCTGGCGTCCTTTGTCACATGAATGTAAACAGGAGCCAAAAATCTTCAAATGAGAAATATCAGGCTTCTTACCAGCAAAAGCTTCTTCAGGCGTATTCATGCCAAGTTCTCAACTAGGAAATAGTTTTGCACATAAACCGCAGTGTTGCATGCTTCTACCCACAAGTGCATTGGTAGGCCCTGGTCATGCAGCATAGCTCGTGTAGCACGCATGATCATTTTGTTCTTCATCTTCGCGACCCCATTCTGTTATGGGTTATGAGGCACTATGATTTCTCTTCGAATTCCTTATTTTCTACAGAATTATTTGAATTTGTTCGAGATATATTCACCACCATTATCGCTCCATAGAGCCTTCACTTGCTTCCTCGACTCCTTCTCCACCAATGCTTTAAACTTACAGAACTTTGAGAATATTTCGCTCTTCTTTTACATGAATAATATCTAGAATATACGAGAATATTCATCAAAAAATATAACATAATACATGTGTTTTTCTATTGAAGCAACCGAGAAAGGTCCACACACGTCTGTGTGAATTATCTCCAGGATCACCGAAGCATGGTTCTCCTTCTCATGAAAGGTGGTCTTCACAAACTTACCCATAGTACATACCTTGCACTAATCTGACTGTGCAAGAGTACCTTTGGGAAGTCCAGTATAAATCTGCTGCAAAATATTCAAGGTGCCATGGTGAAGATGGCCCAATCTTCTGTGCCATAATTTGCCTTCATCCCGGCTCACCACTTCTTCTGCTTTTCCCATCATTGCAGCGTAGCCATCTACCTCTAGCTTGTAGATATTATTAACTCGAATCCATATCCTTTTGGTTTGACCCATTTTTTTATGTCGCATGAAAGCTTTTCCCTCACTAAAAACAATGTCATAACCTCTGTCCTCCAACATCGCGACCGAGACCAATTTCTTCTTCAGACCTGGAACATGCATAACATCTTTCAACATAAATGGTTTACCTGAATCCCTCTCAAAGGTAATGGTTCTAATTCCGGTGGCACTGTATCTACCATCGTCACCCATCTCTATATGCATCTGGAGATCTTTCTCCTCCAAGTCACTAAACAACTCCTTGTCTCCCATGATGTGGAAGGAAGCACCACTATCAAGATACCAGACTGATCCCATTATGCTTGAAACCAAGCATGTGATCAAAGAGAAATCAAGTTCAAATTGTGAGGCTAAGGCCTCACCTGCTACAGCTCCAGTAGACTTCTTGTTCTTCTTTTTATGTGTGCAGTTACTGGTGAGATTCCCATGTTCGTGACAGTGAAAACACTTCACTTTGGACAAATCCAGCTTCTTTCCTTTAGCCTCGGATTTTGGATGGGATTTCTTCCCCTTCCCTTTCCTTGCTTTGGCAGCCAAAGATAAATTCTCTTCATCATCATCCTTCGATGAAGAGCCATGCCTGGTACTTCGCCTTATCTCCTCCTGCACAAGATCCGACCAAATTCGCTCCCAATCCGGAAGTTTATCCCATCCATTAACAGACTCCTGATAACTGCCAACTCTTTGGTAACCCAAGGAGAGCCAATCTCACCAAGTCATCATCCATAACTGTGATTCCCACACTCCCCAGCTCATCCCTACATTGGAAAAACTTCGTGAGATATTTTGGAATATTGTTGCCCTTCTACATTGAAAATGGAGTGGCTTTCCTGTGAAGGCTTGACACAATATGGTCCTTCACACCTTCCAATAGAATCCTTCTTGTCTTTGCTACCTTCTTTTTCCATGCGTCAAGTAATGCAGCATCACTAGAAGTAGGCTTAGGAACATCGGTATCGATGAACTCATTTAGACCATTATCTTCAAGCACTGCCTCCATCCTATCCTTCGAGGCTATGTAGTTCGAGCTACCCTCAAGGTAATACTCCAACCTTAACCCATTGAAAGCCATTTCAATGAATACTCAACTGTCGCACCAAGAAATTCTTGCAGCAAATTCGAATTTTCCACCAACACAAAACTCAGCACCGCTTCAATATTGTAATCTCCAGTGATTAACACAGCTCTGATACCATGTATAAATTATAAAATATGCATGTATATTACCGAACTCCCCTGATCTAACAAATTAACTTATGTTAAATATAGAATCCTTCCACTTAATTCTTTGCAGAAATTAAATCACCAATTGCAAAACACATATGAAGCAAAATCAATCGCACATAAACACAGTGGTTTAACGGGAAATATTAAAGCTAAAAACCCCAACTATCATATATTATGTATATATATGGATCATGTAATAGTCTCATACAAAGCTTAGTACATCAAGCTCTCAGTACAATCAATAATCATTACACACTGTCATGTAGAAATTTTCATATCTATGCACCAATTTCTTGCCTCCTGACAGCATGCCTCCACTGCGCAATCCCTACTGAAGAAGACCTCTAAATGAATTCTAATTTGCCTTTATTTGACTGCGCAATCCTCATTGGCATATCCAATGTGTGTCAGATGCATTGAATGCATCACTATAGTCACAACAGATAGTCCATCTCACCCTTTCACCTATCTCTCCACTGGGTCTCCACTAGAACTGACATGAAAGTAGTTAACTGTTGTATTTGTTTTGTTGCAAGTGAGTCTCTAGTTATGAATTAATTAAATAATTAATTCACTAAAATCTCACTAGTGTATATTTAGTTATAACTAGATACAACTAGCACAACTGAGTTTAACTCACTTAACTGAGTTAAACTAAATAACAACTCTCATAACTACTCTTCCAACTCTGTCACAACTTTGCCACTTCAGTTCTAACTGAGTCCTCCATGCATGAGTCACCAACCACCCTAGGAATTGCATAATTCCTTCAGCCCACTAATTTTCCAAATCTGTTCACTAAAATAAATTTCTCCAAGAGAACAAGTTGATATTTATTGTCGGATTATTATTAAGGGCTAATAATAATCGACATGCATCTATTTTTAGATTAGTGATCTATAAATAGACTTTTCCAATTCTTCTAAAAATAGAATTTCATCTATTTTTCCAACTTTATCAACCATCTACAAATAGCATCCTGCAACTTATAAAATATGCTCACCATGTCTAAAAATAGATATACACCTAAAAATAGCCTGTGGGCCCCGCTTAGTGAAGGTGCTTAATTTTCACTAAGCTCATCATCTCGTTGAATCTCAACAATTATTGTTTTCATTACCACACTACACTAAATATAGTTTTATAGACATGTATTTTCTTAACCATGATGAATTGGTAACTCATTGGAGTAATTTGGGAGAGGCCCAAGGTCGTACCTCTATAGCACCAAGAGTATATCAAATAGTTTGTAGGTCCAATATACCAATAACTTATGACTTAGCAAGAGTCGAGGTGTGTTGAACCACACCAAGGTGATTTATCCAAATGTTTCTCGACTCTTCGAGCCTTATCACAATGGACCAACATGTGCTTTACGGAAATTGAAACCAAGTGGAGGGGATAAAAAACCAGTATCCCAGCCACTTGGTCACTTGTATTTATTGCAGTATCTACATTCTGAATAGTTTTTTGCTCATAAAAACAATGTCCAAGCCAAAAATAACAACATAATTCATATAATATTTCAAATCAAATACCGTATTTCCAATTAGGCTCATAATAGTGCTCCTATGTTGCAAAGTTAAGCTAACTAATAGATGTGATCAATCATTGAAGAACCAATACAACTCTAGAGAGTGATATTGCTATGTATAATTTATTATCATGGCATAGTCTTATATTTATCTATTATAATGCACAACACATCCAAGTTGGGAGGTAAGGGAATGAAACTTTATTATAGCTAGAAAAGAGAGCCAAATTTCAAGAAAATGTGGCAAAGGTGTAGAAATTTATTAATATTGTTATGTATTACGGGACTCTCCTGATCTAACAATTATATCCACTGTTAAATACATAATCCTTCTACTTAATTCTTTGTTGAAATTTACTCGCCAATTGCAAACACATGAAGAAAAGTCAATCACACATAACACAAATGTTTTTATCGAGAAAGTTTAAATCTAAAAACCCCAACTATCATATATTATGTATATCATGGATCATGAAACAATCTCATACAAAACTCTACTCCAAGAGCTCTGAGTACAATAAAAAATCATCTTACACTATCATCCAAAAATTGGCTCACACATGAACCAATTTACTGCCTCCTGACAACCTACCTCCAATGCGCAATCCTTGTTGATGAAGATCACTGAATGAATTCGATCTTGCCTTGCCTTGACTGTGAAATCCTCATTGGCATCTCCAATGTTTGTGTAGTTGCATTGAATGCACCACTATAGTCACAACTAATAGTCAAACAGGCACTTTCAACTATCTCTCAACTGGGTCTCCACTGGATTTGACATGCATGTAGTTAACATTAGTATTTCTTCAGTTGCAAGTGAGACCACTGCTTGTGAATTAATTAAATAATTAATTCACTAATCTCTCACTACTGTATCTTTTGGTACAACTAGCACAATTGATTTTAACTCACTTAACTGAGTTAAACTAAATAACAACTCACGTAACTACACATCCAACTCTGTTACAAATTTGTATCACTCAGTTACAACGAAGTCCAGTCTGCATGTCCCACAAACCAACCTTAGAACTCGTAACTCATTCAATCAACTGGTTTACCACATCAGTTAACTGAAATCAAGTGCTTCAAGAGAATAGATTATTATTTATTGTCCAATTATTATTAAGGGCTAATAATAATTGAGAACCGGAAAAATTGACCAGGATCTTCCTCATCCAGATAGCCTCACATGCAGCTTGACTTGCTACCATGTATTCCACTTCTGCTGAACTGAGTGCCATGGATCTATGTTTCCTACTGTACCAAGAAACAGCTATAGATCCGATATTTAAAACCCCTCCTGATGTGTTCTTTTTGTCTGTTGGGTTGCCTACCCAATCTGCATCTGTGAAGCCATGCAACTTCACCTCATCTGTCTATCTGTACCATAATCCATACTCATATGTGCCCCTGAGATATCTCAGGACATGCTTGCCCGCCTTCCAAAAGAGCTTGGTAGGCTTAACCATCTCTTGACTAAGCTAGTAACCCGCATAGCATATGTTCGGCCTTGTATTAACTAAATATGAGTGAACCCACCATCTGTCGATAGACAGTAGCATCCACTACCTCTCCAGATGTAGCATCCTCTTTCCTCCAGTTTCTTGTAAGAGGAGTATTCATGGGTTTGCAACCCTCCATGTGAAACTTATCGAGTATCTCCCTTGCATACTTGCCTTGAGACACAAACAATTCACCTTCTCGCTACCATATTTACAATCCAAGGAAATAGAGAAGGAGGCCCATATCCTTCATCTCGAACTCCTTTGCAAGATCCTCCTTGCATGAGTGTATCAGCTGCTCATCACCAGTCAGTATTAAATCATCAAGATAAAGAACAATAATTAAAATCTTTCCCTCCACCACAATCTGGTATATTTTTTCATCCGCCTCACTCTTGGTGAAGCCAAGTCCAGTGAAATAGATGTTGATCCAAGTGTACCAAGCATGGGGTGCTTGCTTAAACCCATACAATGCTCTTTTGATTTTTCACACATGTGACTCATTGCTGAAGATCTCAAATCCTTCAGGCTGCTCAATGTACACTTCTTCCTCAATGATCCCATTAAGGAATACAATCTTCACATCCATCTGATGAATGTGCCAACCCATCTGCGCTGAGAGACCAATGATGGTCCTTATGGAATAATACCATGCGACAGGGGCAAAGGTTTCTTCATAATAAATCCCCTCGATCTGTGACAAGCCCCAGGCCACAAATCTTGCCTTATACTTCTCAACACTCCCATCAAAAACTTGCTTTACCTTGTAGATCCATCTTGAACCTACCACTGATTTATCAACCGGCCTTGGAATAATTTCCCATGCACTGTTTCTGACAATGGAGCCATTCTCCTCCACCATTGCATCTACCCATGTGGGATCCTGCTCTACTTCCTAAAATGAATATGGCTTAGTCTCAATACATTTTCTCATGAGAGCCATGCATCTAGTGAATTGGTCAGGAGACTGTCTATTTGCGTTATGAAGTAGGGACTCGTACATTCTGTGCCCCATCAAGCTTCTGTGGTATGCCTTCTGCTAGTTCTGATGTTTGGCTCTGCGTGAGTGGACTCCTCCACTCCATGAACCTCCTCCTATGGTTGATCCACATATAGAGACTCATCTTTGGGAACAGGTAGTTCCTCCTCTACATGCAAGTCTATCTCCCTCTCATGTGAGAACTTCATGGATTTGTCCTCATTGAATTTTATATCCTGTCGCACCATAGTCATTTGATTGTTTGGAAAATACACACGATAATTATGGGGTGTTTGTGTACCCCACATATTTTTGGGTGTGCAGCTTGATTATCTTGTTTATTTTGTATCACAGCGTTGGACCGATGTACCTTAATGGGGCGGAAATGCCGCCCATAATTAAACGCTTCTTGTGGGGTCCGGGGGGGGGGGGGGGGGAATTGCCTTGTAAAAGTATAGTAATTTCTAGTCAATCTGGGCCATTCATAGGCGGATGATTTGACGGTAGAAGTTATGTTTAGTTTAGGGTTTTTTTCCCTAGAAGGCAACCCCCTTGTATATATGAGGGTATTGTATTATGGCTGTGTATTATGTGTGTATTCTCAGAGCGAGAAACAGATAGGGAGACTGTGAAAGAGAACATAGGATATTACAGCGGATCTGCTGTAGGTTTTGTCTCTTCAATTTTTGCTGGATAATAGAAAGGAAGGACTGGCTGTTCGGGGTGGACGTAGACCAAACTAGGTGAACCACGTATATATGTGTCTCTCTGGTTTTATGTGCTTGTATTTTTCGCATATTTTATGTGTTGCATTTCTCTGTAATATTTAATTTTGTAACAATTGGTATCAGAGCCGAAGGTCTATTTGGCTGATAAACTCGCAGGAAAGAAGGGTTCTTGGTTCGAGTGGGAGCAATGGCGGAAGATGGTAAATTTAGGGTCAAGAAATTTAACGGCCAAAACTTCTCGTTGTGGAAGATGTAGATGGAATATTATATGTATCAGAAAGATCTGTACCTACCATTGAGTAGAAAAATAAAGAATCCGACGGCCATGACAGACGCAGAATGGGATATTCTTGATAGAAAGGCACTCGGAACAGTATGGTTGTGCCTCGCGATGTCGGTAGCCTTCAATATTTCGAAGGAAACAACAACAGAGGGTTTGATTAAGGCGTTGGCGAAACTAAATGAAAAACCCTCGGCCTCAAACAAGTTATTTCTTATGAAACGTTTATTTAATATGAAGATGTTGGAAGGTGGATCTGTTGCAGACCATTTAAATGATTTTAATACGGTAACCAGTTACCAATCAGTTAAGTTATGTAGGGGTAAAATTTGATGATGAAGTTAGAGCTCTGTTATTCTTGTGCTCATTGCCAGAAAGCTGGAATGGTTTAGTTATGGCCATTAGTAACTCTGTCTCTGGATCTAGTACTTTAAAGTTTGACAATGTTGTCGGTGCTATCCTTAGCGAGGAAATGTGACGGAAAAGCTCCGGTGAGACATTGGGTAATGCTTTGAGTGAAAAGTACTAGGGAAGAAAAATGGAAAGAGGAAAGAGCTCGGGATATCGTAGTAAATAAAGGAAAGGTAGATCCAAGTCCAGATCGGGGATAGTATGTTGGAAATGTGGAAAGAAAGGACACCTAAATAAATACTGTAGATCTTAGAAGGGAAAAGAAGGAGACACACAAAAAGAAAACAATCATGAATCAAATGTGACAGGTGATGTGTAACAATATGATTTGATTCTTTCTTTCGAAAATGTTATTGATTCATGGGTATTAGATTCAGGGGCTTCATTCCATGCCACACCTGATAAGAAATATTTTGATGACTATGTTCAAGGAGATTTTGGACAAGTTAGTTTGGGTGATGATAAACCCTGTAAAATTGTTGGAATCGGTAAGGTTATTGTAAAATAGCAGAATGGAAACCAATGGATATTAAAGGAGGTAAGGCATGTTCCAGATCCGAAGAAAAATATGATTTCAACGAAGTTAGGCGGTCGAGTTGTGTGACAACTTTCCGAGATAAAACTTGGAAGGTCACAGAGCGCTGGTAATAGCAGGTGAAAAGGTTGTTACATTGTCGGCTATACAATGGTATTTGTAACTCTGTTAATGCTTTAACTTCCAAAGGAAGCGGTCTGTATGGAATCATAGGCTCGGACACATGAGTGACGAGGGGATGAAGATTCTTCACTCAAGAAATTTGTTGCCAGGTTTGAAGAATGTTGATTTGGATTTTTGTGAGAATTGCATTTATAGAAAACAAAGGAGAGTCAGATTTCTCAGAGTTGGGAAAGAAAAGAAGAGCAAAAAATTGGAGCTTGTGCATACAGATGTATGGGGACCTACTCAGGTATCATCTCTCGGTGGCTCTCATTATTATGTTACTTTTATTGATGATGCAACTATAAAAACATGGATTTATTATATTTATAATAAATCTGATGTATTTGATACTTTCAAGAAATGGAAAGCTTTGGTTGAGATTAAGACAGGAAAGAAGTTGAAATGTCTTAGATCATATAATGGAGGTGAATATTGCAGCAAAGAGTTTGATAGGTACTATTCAGAGCATGGAATTCATAGATAGAAGACAGTTCCAAGAACACCACAATAAAATGGTGTGTCAGAAAGGATGAAAAGAACAATCATGGAGCGTGCAAGGTGCATGAGATTGCATGCAAGATTGCCTTGACAATTTTGGGCAGATGCTGTAGATACTATTGTTTATCTAATAAACAGAGGGCCTTCAAGTTCCTTGGATGGTGGTATTCCATAGGAAGCATGGACAAGTAAAAAGGTAAACTACTCTTTTTTAAAGCCTTTTGGTTGTGAGGCCTTTTTCCATATTAATAAAGAAAACAGAACAAAGCTTGAGGCAAAATCAAAGAAATGTACCTTTATTGGATATGGTGCTAATGATTTTGGTTACCGCTTATATGATTATGAAAATCACAAAATCATTAGGAGAAGAGACGTAATACTCAATGAAAAGGTCTTGTATAAGAATCAGCTGCAGGAAAAGAAACAAGAAAAAGAAAGCAAGAATACATGGTTCTTGATGAGATAACTGAAAAAGTAAAGGTGTCTGAAAATAATAATAATCAACAACCACAGCAGCAGAAACCACCACAACAGCAACAGGCACCTCAAACACACGAAAGTGGTGTGAGAAGATCTACTAGGATAAGTAGACCCCCTGAATGATATTCTCCTTCATTATATTATTTATTATTAACCGATTTTGGTTAACCCGAATGTTATGAAGAAGCAACGTAGATAGAAACAAGGAAGAAGTGGGAGCTAGCCATGAAAGAAGAGATGGAATCCTTAATACATAACTAGACTTTAGACTTAGTCAAGTTTCCTAAAGGTAAAATAACATTGTAGAATAAGTGGGTTTACGAGTGAAGGAAGAAGATGGAAAACAACGGTACAAATCTAGACTTGAGGTGAAGGGGTTTCACGGAGAAGAAAGGTATTGATTTTGATGAAATATTTTCTCCTGTTGTTAAGATGACTTCAATCAGAACTATTTTAAGTCTTGTAGCAGCGGAAGATTTTCATCTCAAACAGTTGGATGTAAAGACAACATTTCTCCATGGAGATTTGGAGGAAGACATCTATATGCAGCAACCAGAAGGATATGAGGTCAAAGGGAAGGAAAATTTAGTGTGTATGCTAAAGAAGAGCTTGTATGGCTTAAAACAGGCTCCAAGGCAGTGGTATCTAAAATTTGACAAGTTTATGTCTAAAACAAGGTTATACTAGATGTCACTCTGATCATTGTGTTTATCTGAAAAAGAGAAATGATGGCAGCTATATTATATTGTTATTGTATGTATATGACATGCTTGTTGCAGGGTATAACATGCAGGAAATAAATGTGCTCAAAATCAAATTGGCAAATTCATTTGCGATGAAGGATTTGGGAGCTGCAAAATAAATCCTTGGGATGAGAATAACTAGAGACAGGAAAAATCGCAAATTAACACTGTCTCAGAATGAGTACATACAAAAGGTGTTGAAAAGATTTAATATATAGAATGCAAAACCAGTTAGTACACCTTCTGCTAGCCATTTCAAACTTAGTAAGGAGATGTACCCCAAGACCCAAGAAGAAATGGACTATATGTCTAAAGTTCCATATGCATCGGTAGTTGGAAGCTTAATGTATGCAATGGTCTGCACAAGGCCTGATATTGCACATGCAGTGGGAGTTGTAAGCAGGTACATGAACAATCCAGGAAAAGAACATTGGATGGCAGTGAAATGGATTCTCAGATATTTGAGAGGTACCAAAAATCAAGCATTATGCTTTAGTGGTTCAAACATTTCTCTACAGGGATATGTTGATGTAGATATGGCAAGCAACAAAGATAACAGGAGGAGCACTGCAAGATATGTATTTACTATAGGTGGAACAGTTGTTAGTTGGGTTTCAAAAATCAAAAGTGTTGTCGCACTTTCAACAATAGAAGAAGAGTATGTTGTTGCTACAGAGGCTAGTAAGGAAATGATTTGGTTACAAAGGTTTATGGATGAATTGGGTAAGAAGCATGATATGAGCACGTTATACAGTGATAGCCAAAGTGTCATTCATCTTGCAAAGAACTCATAATTTCATTCCAGGACTAAACACATATAGCTAAAGTATGATTTCATACGGTCAGTGTTGGACGATGGAAAGTTGAAGCTGGAAAAGATACACACTAGCTAGAATCCTACAGATATGCTAACAAAATTTGTAACCAGGGAGAAACTGAGAATATGATCAGTTTCAATTGGTCTTCCTATGATGATGAAGATGAGAAACATCCATGTCAAAAGTGGAGTCATTTTCTAGCAAATGAAGCAGTGGTGGAGTTGCTACAGTCAGTCTCTAAGTGGGAGACTGTTGGGTGTGGAGCTTGATTATCTTGTTTATTTTGTATCACAACGTTGGACCCCTGTACCTTAATGGGGCAGCAACGCCGCCCGTAATTAAACGCTGCCTGGGGGTTCTAGGGGGTGGGTGGCTGTGACTTTATGGAGCCCCCCACTGGCGGGGGGTTTCGTGGGTATCACCCTCGAAGCTAAAAATGGATGTAAAATTTCCTTGTAAAAGTATAGTAATTTCTTGTCAATATGGGTCGTTCATTAGGCAGATGATTTGATGATAGAAGTTATGTTTAGTTTAAGGTTTTTTTCCCTAGAAGGAAACCCTTCGCTTGTATGAGGGTATTGTATTGCAAGTGTGTATTGTATGTGTATTCTCAGAGCAAGAAACAAATAGGGAGACTGTGAGAGAGAACAAAGGATATTACATCGGATCCGTTGTAGGTTATGTCTCTTCATTTTTTTGGATAATAGAATGGAAGGACTGGCTGTTCGGGGTGGACATAGCCCAAACTGGGTGAACAACGTATATCTGTGTCTCTCTAGTTTTATCTGTCACTTTTGTTTGTGTTTTTCGTATATTTTTATGTGTTGCATTTCTCTGTAATATATAATTTTCTAACACAAATATCCCAACTTCAGCAGTCGACTGCAGCTTCTTCCTGGCGTTCTTGGTCACATGAACATAAATAGATGAGCCAAAAATCTTGAAGTGAGAAACATCTGGTTTCTTACCAGTAAAAGCTTCTTCAGGTGTACTCATGCCAAGTACTCTATGAGGAAAATGGTTTTGCACATAAACCACAGTGTTGCATGCTTCCGCCCACAAGTGCATTGGTAGGCCTTGATCATGCACCATAGCTCGTGCAGCACCCACGATCGTTCTATTCTTCCTCTCCGCGACCCCATTATTTTGTGGGTTATGAGGCGCTATGAGTTATCTTCGAATTCCTTCTTTGCTACAGAAGTCTTTGAATTCATTCGAGATATATTCACCACCATTATCGCTCCGCAGAGCCTTGATTTGCTTCCCCGAATCTTTATCCACCAATGCTTTAAACTCACGGAACTTTGAGAATGTTTGATCCTTCTTCTACATGAATAATATCCAGCATATACGAGAATATTCATCAACAAAAATAACATAATACCTATGTTTTGTTGTTGAAGCAATCGATAATGGTCCACACACGTCTGTGTGAACTCTCTCTAGGATCAACGAACCATGGTTCTCCTTTCATGAAAGGTGGTCTTCACAAACTTACCCATAGTACATCCATTGTACTGATATATCTACGTAAGTGTACCCTTGGGAATTCCAGTATAAATCTACTACAAAATCTTCAGGTCACCATGGTGAAGATGGCCCAATCGCCTGTGCCATAATTCGCCCTCATCCCGGCTCACCACTTCTTCTTCTTTGCCCACCATTGCAGCACAGCTATCTACCTCCAGCTTGTAGATATTCCTAACTTGAATCCCTATCCTCTTGTTTTGACTCGTCATTTTATGTCGCAAGAAAGATGTTTCATCGTTGAAAACAACATCATAACCTTTGTCCTCCAACATAGTGACTAAGACCAAGTTTTTCTTTAGACCTGGAACATGCATAACATATTTCAATAGAAATGGTTTACCTGACTCCCTCTCAAAGGTAATGGTACCAATTTCGGTCGCACTATATTATCCATAGTCACCCATCTCTATATGCATTTGGAGATCTTTCTCCTCCAAGTCATTGAAAAGCTCCTTATCTCTCGTTATGTGGAAGGAAGCAGCACTATCAAGATACCACACCGATCCCATTGCGCTTGAAACCAAGCATGCGATCAAAGAGAAATCAAGTTCAAATTGCGAGGCAAGGGCCTCACTAGCTGCAGCTGATGAAGCCTTCTTGTTCTTGTTTTTCTATGGGCAGTTAGTGGCGAGATGCCTATGTTCATGACAGTGAAAACACTTCACCTTGGAAAAATTCAGCTTCTTGCCTTTAGCCTTGGATTTTGAGTGGAATTTATTCCCCTTCCCTTTCCTTGCTTTTGCAACCAAAGCACAATCCTCTTCAACATCATGCTTTGATAAAGAGCCATCCCTGGTGTTCCGCCTGAACTCCTCCTGCACTAGATCCGACCACAGTCGTTCCCAATCCAAGAGTTTTTCCTGTCCGTTGATAGAGTCTTGATAACTATGCCAACTCTTAGGAAGTCCCAAGAGAGCCAATCTCACAAAATCATCATTAGCAACCGTGATTCCCACACTCCCCATTTCATCCCGACATTGGACAAACTTTGTGAGATACTTAGGAATATTGTCGCCCTTCTCCATTTTGTTTTTTCTGAGTTTATCCTTCAGCGCCAATTTCCTATGGTCGTTGCTTCTTTGGAAAATATCTATCAAATCCTTCCACATTGCAAATGGAGTGGATTTCCCATGAAGGCCTGAGAAAATGTGGTCTCTTGCACCTTCCAAAAGAATCCTTCTCATCTTCACTACTTTCTTTTTCCATGCGTCAAGTAATGCAACATCTATTGAAGTGGGCTTAGGAACATCACTGTCGATGAATTCCTTCAAGCCTTTATCTTCAAGCACTGCCTCCATCCTATCCTTACATGCAA
The DNA here is from genome assembly GCA_034641835.2 of Pinus albicaulis. Lineage (NCBI taxonomy): Eukaryota > Viridiplantae > Streptophyta > Pinopsida > Pinales > Pinaceae > Pinus > Pinus albicaulis. The sequence continues at coordinate 528,764,799 of CM076580.1, forward strand.
TGTATTTTGAGCTACCCATGAGTGCATACTCTAACCTCAAACCATTGAAATCCATTTCGATGTTTACTCAACTGTCGCACCAAGAAATTCTTGCAGAAAATTTGAATTTTTTCCACCAACAAAACTCAGCTACTTCTTCAATATTGAAATCTTCTTTGCTTTGATACCATGTAGAAATTTATTGATACTGTTATGTATTACTAGACTCTCCTGATCTAAAACTTATATCCACTGTTAAATACAAAATCCTTCTACTTAATTATTTGCGGAAATTTAATTTCCAATTGCAAACACATGAAGAAAAATCAATCGCACATAACATAGATGTTTTTACCGAGAAAGCTTAAAGCTAAAAACCAAAACTATCATATATTATGTATATCATGGATCATGAAACAATATCATATAAAACTCTACTCCAAGAGCTCTCACTACAATATACAATCATCTCACACTGTCATACAAAAATTGGTTCACACATGCACCAATTTACTGCCTCCACTGTGCAATCCATACTAATGAAGATCTCTAAATGAATTCGATCTTGCCTTGCCTTGACTGTGCAATCCTCATTGGTATCTCCAATGTGTGTGTAGTTGCATTGAATGCACCACTATAGTGACAACTGATAATCAAACAGGCCCTTTCACCTATCTCTCAACTAGGTATCCACTGGATCTGACATGCATGTAGTTAATAGTAGTATTTCTTCAATTGCAAGTGAGACCACTGCTTGTGACTTAGTTAAATAATTAATTCACTAACCTCTCACTAGTGATCTTTAGTTACAACTAGCACAACTGATTTTAACTCACTTAACTGAGTTAAAATAAATAAAAACTCACATAACTACACATCCAACTCTATTACAACTTTGTATCACTCAGTTACAACGAAGTCCAGTCTACATGTCCTTCCAACCAACCTTAGAACTCGTAATTCCTTCAGTCAACTAGTTTTCCACATCAGTTAACTGAATCAAGTGCTTGAAGAGAATATATTATTATTTATTGTCCAATTATTATTAAGGGCTAATAATAATTGACATCTGATCTATTTTTAGACATGCGATCTATAAATAGACTTCGCCCATGCATCTAAAAATAGAATCTCATATATAAATATAATTTTCTCAGCCATCTATAAATAAACTCTCGCTATAAATAGAATATGCTCACCATTCTAAAAATAGACATACACCTAAAAATAGCCTGCAGGCGCCACCTAGTGAAGGTGCTTAATTTTCACTAGGATCATCATCTTGTTGAATCTCAATAAAAGGGGCAGGAGAAATGGAGGCATCATGTGATATACTAGATGTGGTAACACATAAAACATAATTTACACACATATAGTTTCTAAGCCAATAGAAATGGTAAATACAACTAGAGAATACTATATTGTCAGATACGATGAAATAAATATGCACATTGCAAGCACCAAATTAGATAATTTTTAAAGTTGGTGAAACAATGATCTTCTCATTCAAAGGAAAATTAAGCATACAACAATACATTGTCACCATAATATAAACGAAAAATATTAAAAAGGAAAAAGGGTGTAAGGGTGTATAAATAACCTAGCTCAGGTATAACATATGGATTTTCTAGATCCACACAATCTAATAATGCCCATTATTGTCACTATCCCTTTACCAAGGCTCATCACTACCACAAGCAACCCCTTTATTCAGTTGCAAAATTTTTATTTGCATGTGACTTTTATTTTTAGGGTTTTGTTTGAGGTGTATTTTTTTGGTAAGTTGCATTAAGTTAATAAAGGATATTTGAGTTTGATAACAAGAAAAATTTAATGGAATTTAAAGTTAGAACACACACATGGCCAAGGGGCAGTAGGATGTTGAAGAATGTAGCTAGGTTCGGTCTTCATAAAATGTATTTGAGTCATTATGTAATGTACTTGTCAAAAGAATAAAGAAAATATTTTTTATTATTGTAACAATGAATTATTAAAGCATGGGTTTCATTCTTGGGTCATCATTATATTAGTCAAAGTCCCCATTGTGGATTCCTAGGATTAATATTGAGTCAATAGAGTCATTGTATATTTAAATAGACCCTTCTTTAGCTTTTGAATCATGTAAAAGTGTTTATTATTGAATCAAATATGAATTATGCGACTTCCACACCAAGTCGTCCTAAAGGAGACCAAGTCAGCCTAAATGATACCAATTCAACCTCACTTGGAGCCTATAAATAGAAGCATCGAATTCATTTGGAGCATCTCATCTCAATCTAGTTCAATATCTCTCTAGAAGCCAGAAAAATTCTGAATTAAGTCAAGGAATCCAAAAGGAGTGTGAGTTGGGTCAAAGTCAAAGAAAAGAATAAAATTAATTTTTGGCGCTACTCTCTCTCAATTTTATGCCCTAGTTTAGGTGATCAAAGTATTTTTCTGTTGTTGTTGCCAGTTGTTGCCTGATGTCGTAAGTTGCTACATAGTTGAAGTTGTTGGGGACAAGTTGCTACTGTTACTGGGTCAAATATCTGGAAAGGCTGACTTGGTGTGGAGGAAATTTTTGATCTATGTCTAGGGTGAAGAGTCTCAAAGAAAACAATGAAGGAAGATAATTCCGACTAGTTTTCCCCTAGAGAGGGGTTTTTCCCCGACATAGTGGCTACATCTTATTTCTTGTGTTTTTGTGATCTTCATACACACATAATTTGGTAATTTCTTGATGAAATATAATATAATAAATAATTAAAAGAACCAAACATAATTCACAAGTAATTATCAAGAAAGAGGAATCAAACCCTAATCTACTTGCATTGATTTCTCAACATGGTGTCAAAGCTAAGGTAAGGAAAGGTTGAAGACAACTTTGTTTTATTAAAAGGATTAGATATGGATTCTCCCAATTTGATAAACTATATGAGAATGGTTATCAACATTTTTGGAATATGGATCAACAAATTTATCCAATACTTATTCAATTAGGTCAAAATTCAAGGATTCTTGGTTGCTCTTACAGGTTCTCTTAGTGATGACAATGCATGGATAATTGATAGTGGACCATCATGGCACATGACAGGAGAAAGTAAAAAAATTCATACACTATCAAAGGAATCATATTCTCATGCAGTGGAATTGGGTGACAACAAAATCTATGTTTTTAGAGGCCCAGGATCAACATCCTTGAAGTTGGAGAATGGATCGAAGCTGCACCTCAACAATATACTATATGTTTCAGGTTTGAAAAATAATTTGATTTCTATTTATTGTTTAGAAGATAAAGGAGGTAAAGTTTTTTTTTAGATGGAAAAGTATTGGTTGGGGGGAAATACTCTAGCATTGATAAAGCTAGAGTTATTGGAGTTCATGAAGGAAGCTTATATAGATTCATTGCACCTCCTCCTCATGCTTTGGTTCATATGGAAATTAGTCCCATTGAGCTATGGCATTGGAGATATGTCATCTACACTACAAGGTTATTCCTACTCTCAATTAATTAGTTCATGGCATCCCCAATATCAAGGGAGATCATGAAGGTGTTTTCAAGGGATACTCTTTGGGAAACATACAAGAAATCCATTTCCAAATAATTAAACTAGGTCTAAATAAATATTAGAACTCATTCACTCTGAAGTGTGTGGCACTATGTCTCACAAATCACTTGGAGGTCATATCTACTATGTAACATTCATATATGATCATTATATAAATACATGGCTCTACCTTCTCAAGACAAAGGATGAAGTATTTGATAAGTTCAAGGAGTTTCGATCTGAAGTGGAAACCCTGACCAAAAGAAATATAAAGACTCTAAGATCTGACAATGGTGGGGAATACACATCTAAGGAATTCATTGCATATTGTAAGGAATAAGGAATTAAGAGGGAGCTCATTGTTCCCTAATATCCTAACAAAATGGAGTTTCTAAAAGAAATAATAGGTCAATTGAAGAACGTATTAAAATAATTCTCCTTGATCAAGGCCTACCAAAATTTTTATGGGGAGAAGTAGCCATGACAGCCATATAAATTCAAAATAGAAGTCCTCATATAAGTCTCAAGAATATAACTCCTGAAGAAGTATTCACGGAGAAGAAGTCGAGTGTGGATCACCTTTGAATGTTTGGAAGCCTTGCTTACATCCATGTTCCAAAGGAAAAGAGAAATAAGTTGGATTCTACAAGGAACAAGGGAATATTCGTTGGAAATAGCCTCTCCTCAAAATCATATAGAATCTACATCAAGGAAGGAATATATTTTGAACTAAGTAGGGATGTCATATTTGATGAAAATAAAGCCTACAAGAAATCAAAGGATATTCCCATTGATTATGATGATGAAGAATCTCCAATATTCTAAGAAGAAGTTCACCATAAAACCCTACTACAAATCAAGAAGAAGAAGAAGGACCAAGTGAGCTTATTCAAAATTTGATCATTCTGACCACAAGGAAAAGTCCAAATTTGGTTAAAAGCTACTTTGGAATATGTTGAAGAACATGAAGTTGCGAAAGGAGAATTTAGAGAAATTAAAATACCAAAGAGATATTCTAGATATGTTGCATATATGACAAATTTAATTGAAGTCAATGGCATCTACATTCAAATAAGTTTCTCATCGGGATGTTTGGAAAAAGGCGATGAATGAATAATATCAATCCATTATGAAGAATGGGCTTTGGAAAATTGTTCCTTGACCTAGTGACAAATCAATTATCACATCTTTGGTTTCATTGGCTTCTACAATGGGTTGGAATATCCATCAAATGGTAATGAAGTCTACATTTCTAAATGGGACCTGTTAGCACTGCAATTTTTCAAATATTTTCAAATTCTGGTCATCATTCTCCAAGGAATCAATTTGCCTTTTCAGCTCGGTTGTAAGATGAAAGTGTCGCTGTCAACGTGTAGTAGTGAGAAATTTTCATTTCTACCTCCATTCATTTCATTTTCCCTCTTTTACCTTTCATTTTTCCAAAAACCCAAAGTCCAATGTTTCACTTCTTTCAAAGCTCCTTTTTAACTATTAAAATCCATTTTTTTTATAGTTAAAAAGCAGCTCTGCCCACCCACTAACAGCCATATCATATTTCCTTTTAAACTCACCATATATTTATTTTATCGTAGCTCTACCTACACTTCAAAAAACCTTGGTAATATCATATATCATATGATATAACTTACCGCACTTCATAACATTTTGGACCCCTTACCCTTTCATTGCAATTGGCTTATCGCAGTTTTAACTTTCATTCACGTTACAATTGTCGTCTCCTACAAAACTCTCAATTCCCCGATTGCGATGTAAATGGGCCCCACCTTCCATTCTCATCACACATCGCACTTCGCAAATATTAAAATTTAACTCTCGTTCCTCATAACAAAACTCCCGATTCATAATTTTCGTTATTGTCTGGGCCCCACCTTCCATGCCACGTCACCCTCCAATCATCGCACATCGCCCTTCGCAAGTTTTAACACTTACCTCCCATTCCTCACAACAAAACTCCTGATTTATGATTTGTGAGTGGCCCCACCTTATTTCCATGTCATCACCCCCATTGAAAATTGCATTCCCTCCCACTTGTGTCTTATCTTTAAACATTCTGACCCTGATCTGTGATTTCAATATATGTATAAAGGGTTTTTCTCCTCCTGCTCATCTAATAATCTCTCCTGCTAATAAAATGAAACTCTGCTATCTCTTTTAATCCACCTTCATCCCTATCACGAAAAACAAGAAACCAAAGGAAAGTAATAGCAACAGAGTTTCTCTGAAACAAATTTCTACCACTACTCTCAGCACTGGCACTTTTCTGCGAGGCACCAGGCAGCATCTAAGGAACAACCACACGTCACTTTCACTGCTATTTACACTTTTTGTGGAGTTTGTTCCACCAGAACAGAGGAGGATTCTTCCTATAGGTTTCCACGTCATACAATCTCTTCGAATTTTAGCCTTGATGATGTTTATTTTGATTATGTCATAGCACTTTATATTAAAGTTTTTTCAGAAGCCTCATCTCTTGCACGAGATCGTAATAAATTTTAGGGACAGGTTTACTCCTTTTGTGGGGATGATAGTTTTTCATTTTTGTATATATGTGACAAACTGCTATGAAGTAAGGGTTCGTGGTTTTAGAATCTTAACTCATATGATCAATACTCTTTTTAGTGAATGAAATAGACATAAAATTCTGAGGGCTTATTACCATCTGGTGTGTTTATTGTCAATTTCCACTTGTGTTTCCATATCTTATTATCTTCAGTTGCAGTTTGCAATTCCTCATGTTGTTATGAGTTTTTATCAGTCTCTTGACATGTTCATGTGTTTTATCAATTTTTGTTAGTCTCGCACAGTGAGCCTTCTTGGTAAAATATATATAATAACATTGGAAAGAGCATCACTCATGACAGTTATATTTTATAATATTTTTGTGAGAATATTGTAAGACTAGAAATAGCTTTCTCTTGATGAAATATTGTTAAACTGCTACTTCTATTAATTTCTACCAAATTCAGTAGATTTATTCTTTGTAGACCTACTTATTCTTCTCTCATTTACATTTTCTTCTCCTCATATGCTACAAACTCACTCTTTTCTACCACATCATGATCTAATACCCTCAGTAGTAGAACTGTGGATTTGATTGGAATCTCTTTTTCCATGAAAAATAGTTTAAACAACCTACCAATATCATAAAAAAAATCATTATATTTCCTTAGAGTTTAGGATTTGTCTAGTCAAGTGCTTGATGCAATCCAAGTGTTGATTCCAACACCAACATCTTTTGGTACATCTGTTGGGAGATGAAGGCCTTAAAACGAGTTATTCTCCTGATGTCTCTTGTTTTGAATTGTTGAATGCCAATTCTTAATGGTAAATAAGGATTGATAACTTGAAGAAGACTGCAAATTAGTTCACCTGGATACTCCATAGAGAGGAAACTGGGTTTCAAAACCTTCAACTACAAGGAGAAATCAGAGATCACCTATTGCGACCCCAGTTGCAGACCCGGAGAAGATCATTAAAGATGCAAAAGGAAAAAAGAGATCAATTGTGGCCACATCTCAGTCAGTGAAGAAGGTACACAAAAAATACATTCCAAAGAAAAAGGTACTTTCATCTACTTTAGAATTAAAGAAGTTTTAGTTTCAAAAGATCTTGCTGAAATATCTAAAATTGAAACTGCTTCCATACAAGATAAATTAGATGTTGTTAATCTAAGGTCAGCTGAATTTTTTTCTCATTCCTCAATTGGTAAATCTAAAATTAGTAAATCTGAAGTTAGCACTATTTCAGTCAAAGAGGAAAAAATAGAGTTATTAAGTATCAATAAGGAAACATAAGAGTTTGTGATAACTAAAGGGGAGTTAGAGCAAGTATTGAAAATTGCACCTTTTCTTGATAGGGATGTTTTGACTGAAGAATATTTTAAAACCATTTTAAATTTCCTCCAAACTCATCCTGAATACCATTCTTTCATCACTCCTCAGCAAGAATATTTTCCTTTATCTAGAAACCCCGTTTTTGGGTCATCCTCTTCTCATCCACTAGAAGAGAGTGTTCCTGAAGGCCTCACATTCAACTTATCAGACTTCCTATCTTAGCAAAATAAAGTTGAATTAACCTCATCCCCTCAAGAGAGAACTTTTGAATTCTATTCTCCTGTAAAAGCTGAAGTCAACACATCCTATGTTCACCTATTTAAGGATCCACTATTTTCAGTCCCCAAGCCTGAAGAATCATCTCAGGATTTCCAATTTTATACTCTAAATCATATTGAAAATCCACAAATTTTAATTCTTATTTCCCAAAAATCTACATCAACCGGCCATCCATCAACTGTACAATAGAAAATATGGCTCAGCCTGCCCTTACAAGGATGCAACATATAGTGGCTGCAAGATATCCTCCACTTGCTCTTCCTCAACCTTTGCATCCACTCCCTCAAGATATTACTTGAAATATCTTCCAAAATACACCGGGGAGGGAGAAGGAGTTTCTGTTGAGGAAAATTTAGTGGCTTTCTATAGTTATGCTAATAACCAGAATGTCAAACATGAATATGTCTAGTCAAGACTCTTTGTTTAGAGCTTGGATGGTGAAGCTCGTAAATGGTTTGGAACTCTGCCCCCAAACTCAATAACATGAATTTATGAATTAGAGGAAATATTTTTGAAGCAATGGGGTGATAGGAAAGACTATGTGTACTACCTTACATAATTTGGAACTCTGAAGAAGAAACCAGATGAGTCATTGGCTGATTTTACCAAGAGGTTTAATAAGATTTATCAGAAAATTCCCAAAGAAATTAAGCCTCCTGAGACTACAGCTATGATAACTTTTGAAAATGCTCTAAATTCTAAGTTTTATTCATGGCTAAGGGCTAATAAAGCACATACATTGATGGACATGCAAGAGGCTGCAATTGGAGTGCAGTCTAATCTCATGGCTTCTAATAAATTGAAAATGGAGGAAGAAAAGGCAGCAAAGAAAAAAAAGAAGATGAAAGAAGAAAAACATTCTTTGTTGTGAAACCAGCTCAAAAAATATAAGAAAAGAGATATCAACGCCTTAGAAATAAGCCACTTTGAGGGGGAAACCTCCAATACATTACATGAATGAACCATTCTTGGATGATACAAATTACAAAACCTCCTTTCTATATATAGGAGTCCACGGGGCCACAATGTAATCCTAGTGGGGCCACAATTGAATCCTAGCGGACCTAAAAATAATAATTTAAGGGCACAATAATAACAATATGGGGGTTACAGGGGTACAATAATAACAATAAGGGGGTTACACTAACAACAATAAGGGACTATACTAGTAATATAGGGACCTAACATGCCCCTCTCTTTCAAAAAAGTGTTGTCCTCAACACTTGAGTAGCTCTGGGTGCTTTTGTATAAAATTCTCATCCTCCCATGTAGAATCTTCAGTGGGTAAGTTCTTCCACTTGATGAGATACTCTGAAATTGATCGATTCCGTAGTTGTCGAGTTCTTATTTCCGTGACCGCTTCAGGTTCCAATATGATTTTTCCTTCCTCATCAAGTTCTGGCAATATTGTTTGAATTGGAATATTTTCACCTATAACCTTCTTTAAGCATGAAACATGGAAAACTGGATGTACTCGCGAAGAAGCAGGAAGCTCCAATTTGTATGCCATAGTACCAATCTATTGCAACACCTTGTAAGGACCATAGTACTTTGGCGATAATTTATTATCCTTCTTTGCTTGCTTGAGGGACATTTGTTTGTATGGTTGTAGCCGTAAAAATACCCAATCTCCTACATCAAAACATCTCTCGCTACGATGTTGATCTGCCTGTTGTTTCATTCGATTTTGTGCCAAATTCAGGTTATCCTTTAAGAGTTGGAGAACTTCTTGTTGATGCTCGATGTGATCTTCCACTACTTTAACCTTCGAATTTTCCCTTAAAGATGATGTGATGGATGGTGGATGATATCCATAAAGTGCCATAAATGGGGTCATTTTTGCTGCAGTATGGAAGGAAGTGTTATACCACCATTCAAAAAGAGGTAACCACTTGACCCATTGTGTTTGTTTATCAGATACAAAACAACGAAGATATCCTTCCAAACATTTATTTACTATCTCAGTTTGACCATCAGATTGAGGATGATAAGATGAGCTATGAGCTAATTGATTACCCAAACAAGAAAATAACTCTGTCCAAAAATTTCCAGTAAAAATGGGATCTCTGTCACTGACAATAACCCTTGGGCTTCCATGTAGCTTTTGAATTCTGTCCATAAATGTAGTAGCAACTGTACTTGCTTTAAATGGATGAGATAATGCACAAAGTGTGCATACTTGGTAAGTCTATCAACTACCACCATGATGACACTCTTTCCTTCGGACTTAGGTAAACCTGTGATAAAATCCATTGAAATCTCCTCCCAACGTTGACTTGGAATGGATAAAGGTTGTAGAAGTCCTGGGGTCTTAATTGTCTCAACTTTATTCTGCTGGAAAACCAAACATTTCGCCACAAAATTTTGAATATCAGATTTAAGGCCATCCCAAAAAAATTCTTTCTTCACCCTGTGGTAAGTTTTTAAAAATCCTGAGTGTCCTCCTAAAGGAGAAGTGTGCATTTCCAGAAGAATCTTTTGTTTTAGTTGGGAATTCTTACAAAGATATAAGCGATCTTTGTACCATAAGGAATCATTTTTCCAACTAAATGTATCAGATGTACTAGAATCTTGCTGCAACTTTTGAATGAGTGTCCATACATCTTTGTCCTTCTTCCATTCATCTCTTGCTTCGGTTATCCAATCTGGTTGGATAATAGAAATGGCGCAAAGCAATGCTTCCACCTCTTCATTCTTTCTTGAGAGTGCATCTGCAACAACATTAAGCTTTCCTTTTTTGTAGATTATTTCAAAGTCATAAGCCAACATCTTTGTGACCCATTTTTGCTGCTCTTCTGAAGATAGTCTTTGTTCCAAAAAGTGTTTAAGACTATCATGATCAGTTTTTACCTTGAAGTGTCTTCCCATTAGGTAAGTTCGCCATTTCTTTAGTGCATGCAGTATTGCTAATATTTCCTTCTCATAAATAGGTTTTTGTAAATACTTTCCTTTGATTGGACGACTTTCAAAAGCAATGGGTCTTCCTGCATTAAAACTGGACCAATTCCATTTCCTGAGGCATCACATTCCACAATAAAGGTTTTTGTGAAGTCTGGCATAGCTAAGACCGGTGCTAGGCACATTGCCTCTTTAAGATGTTCAAAGGCCTTAGTTGCTTCAGGAGTCCATGAAAATGCATCTCTCTTCAATAATGTTGTTAGAGGTGCTACTATTCTCCCATAATTCTTAACAAACTTGCGATAATACCCTGTTAACCCGAGAAATCCTCTCAACTGCTTTATGGTTGTGGGAACTTTCCATTCCTTAATGGCTTTAATTTTGTTAGGGTCTACCTTAACACCCTCGTGAGATAAAATATGACCCAGATATTCCACCTCTTGTAGGGCCAAAGAAACATTTGGATGTTTTTGCATATAATTGTTTCTCCTACAATATTGTGAGCATCCTGTCAACATTTTGAACATGATCCTTCCAAGACCTGTTGTAGATTAGTATATCGTCAAAAAATACTAGCACAAATTTTCTAAGGAAGGGTTTGAAAATGGAATTCATCAACCCTTAAAATGTAGAAGGTGCATTGGTAAGGCCAAAAGGCATGACCAAAAATTCATAATGACCCTTATGAGTTCGAAATCATTTTTTCAGAATATCTTCAGTCTTCATTCTAATTTGATGATATCCTGAACGAAGATCCAACTTGGTAAAATAAATTATTCCATGTAATTCATCCAATAATTCATCAATCACAGGAATGGGAAATTTATCTTTAATGGTGAGCTTATTGAGCTCCCTATAATCCAAACACATGCTCCATGATCCATCCTTCTTTTGTACCAATACTACAAGAGCAGAGAAAGAACTTTGACTAGGTTGAATTATACCCGCCTATAACATTTCTGCAATCATACATTCAATTTCGCTCTGTTGGACATAAGGATATATATAAGGCCTGATGTTTGGAGGAACACTTCCTAGAATCAAATGAATAGCATGATCATGATCATGAATAGGTGGGATTCCTTCGGGAGTTTCAAACACCTTGGAATGATTGTCCAAGACTTTTTTGAGATCTGCAGAAATAGATGATTTTGATGTTGGAACTTCTAGTGAGGATAATTGTGCAATTACGCCTCATTTTTCTTTCTTTAGAAGCTTTTTCATGACATTAAAGCTTATTATCTTTCTCAGATTCCCTGCAATACCCTGTAATTCGACTTCCTTTCCTTCTGGAAAAAAATTCAAGAAAAGTTATTCAAAATTAAAAGCTACCATCCCCAAAGAATGTAACCATTGTACTCCTAGTACAACATCAACACCTCCCATAGGAATGGAAAGCATTGGAATATAAAATACATATTCCCCCACGGTTAGCTTGATATTATGGAATTTTCTAGAGCAATTTATAGTTCCTCCATTTGCAACCATCACTTGACATTCTGGTGCTAGGTATAGGAAACAATTCAATTCCTTGGCTACCTTACAATGAATAAAATTATGGCTACTACCTGAATCAATCAACACTATTACATTTTTATTCTTGATATGTCCTTCTATCTTGAGAGTTTGAGGAGTGGTAATTCCTGCCAATGCATTACACGATATGGTCGTACTCATTTCTTCCTCTTCTAGGGCTAGTTCCTGGTGTATATCCTCTTCTTTTGAAGATTCTTGCTCATTTTCTTCTTCCTCTTCACAATCTATGTAAAATAATTTCTTCTCAGCACACTTATGACCTTTAGTGTATTTTCTATCACAACTGTAGCAAAGCCCTTTTGCTCTTTTTCCTTCCAATTGTTGTGGTTTCAACCTTGTAGGTTGTGGAAATCTAGGAGTATCAACACTTCCATCTTTATAGAAGTGAGTGGTAGGCTTCCTTGTCGCCATAATTTTACATTAAATTTTTCTTGCCAACCTGAATGCCTTCTCCAATGAATCAGGTTCCAAAACACGAACTTCATGTTGGATGTTATCCTTTAAAGTACCTATGAAGAGATCAATCCTGTGTTCCTCTGGAATATCAGTTACCCTTATATTCAATTTTTGGAAGTCCTCAATGTGCTCCCCTATTGTACACTTTTGTTTGAGATTTATCAATTGGCTAAAGAAAGTGTTGCTCTTTGTATCCTCATAATGTGATATCATTTCCTCCGTAATAATTGACCAAGTGAAAAAAAAATTATGGGAGCAATGCCATCGATACCATACAAATGTATTTTATTCTAAATGTAAAGTTGTAATGCGTACCTTTTGTGTGTTTTGCACATTATTGAGATCAAAATATTGCTCCATCTGTAGTATCCATGTTACAGGATCCTTTTCATCAAACTTCCTCATATCCATTTTTGGAATATGGTGGTTCTTCCCTCTAACATAGAGTTTATGAAATCACGATTAACATTTATTTTGTTCTCATCATGAGTTTCCTCTACTATCTTTTCACCATTATGCTAGGTGGATAAATCGTTTTTGTGGACAAGACAGATCTCCCTAGTATCACAAGGATAGCTAGAAACAAATAGGACAAATGTAAACTACTTTCTCTATATTATATGTAATTTAGAATTTTCTATGATGAAGAGAGGACCTACCTGTGATCCAATGCTAGTTGAATTGTTCTTCCTCGTCACTCCAAGAAGTCACCTTTTAAGACCTGCAAACAAGACATGGAAGAGAATAAAAAGCACCTGCAACATATACTAATTCAAAAATCACAAATCTATCTTAATGATCAAGGATTTTAAGAAATAAGTCATTCAAGTAAACACATAAACAACTTATTGAGAAAACAGGATCCAATTGTATTATTTTCAAATAAAAGAAGGATTCTTAAAACCGCGTTCGCCTTGATGTCGTACAGGTCCTTCCGGGGTCCGAAACAAGCATTTTCCTTTGGTCTGACAAGCCCTTCCACTCTTTGAATCAGCCTAACTACGAGTATGTAATCGTTCTCGCAGCTAGAAAAAAGCGTATGTTTCTTCAAAAATTCCCTTCTCTATCGTAGCTACCAAGTACAAAGCAAGTACTAAGTGTATACAAAATGGATAGAGAAGTTTTACATATATCAGCATCTACAATCTTCAATCTTCAATCTTAGTAAGTACCCTTGAGACTTAACCAAATCTTCAATTTATAGGAGAAGGAAAGTGGTTACAACTCCAAAATGGAAGGGATAGAGTCCCCTTATCAAGGGATTAAGTTCCAAAATCCAAGGAATAGTCTCCTTTTATGAAGGAATGAATGTTCATGATAAATGGAGGGAGTAAGCCTTCGACCAAATAACGCCTTCTAGAAGCTTCCAGCTGGGAGAATATTCGATCAACTGGGCTTCTAGAACTTACTTTTCCGCTCATTTTACCTTTTACTAGGGTCCGCAGTTTTAATACACAAAATGTGCGGTAGGTACCACAATTTTTCTTCACAAAAGGTGCGGTACCGCAGGTAATCTCTAGGAAAAGTGTGGAACTAGGGTTTTTATGATTTTTACAAGATTTTCTCCAAATTCCTGACTTGGTTTAGGAACTTTAGGGTTGTAGACTTCTAAGGGAGCATTATATACGTGTTGATGAACCCATATGGACATTAAAATGTCATGGTGACAAAATAATGTGTAACAGATTACCCCCTAAAGCGCGAAGTCTGAGATAATTCGAAGAGTGAAGTGCTTTATCATCCCGAGGATTGGCTCGTGGACACCAGTTGGAACCTATAAAAACATTCAATGCAAACATATATATATATATATATATATATATATATATATATATATATATATATATATATATATATATATATATATATATATATATATATATATATATGTATGTATGTATGTATATATATATGTATGTATGTATCATCGCTGAGGTAGGCATTCCCATACTCAGAACAAAAACTAACTAAATCAAAACTTAACTAAAATGTTCTGATATAGAAATTATTTTAATACTACATCAATAGTAGACACAGTATGGATGCAGCCATCTGTCATGAATAGTCTATTTCATAATTAATAATAAAACTCCTCGCAGCCTGGATGGTGGAAACTAGATCCAGGGTCCTGATTTCTACTTCTCGAACTAGTACGATTATATCCATGCGATTGATTATGTCGAAGTCGAACATGGTAGAAACCAATTGATTACCAATCAATGATGTGAATTGTTAACAAGTGTGAGAGAAACCACCAATAATGAAAATGGCTCTCAAAGTACTCAGTACAATCTATGAAATGTGAATTTGTGATCTGGAGTTAAGCATTTCACAGAATCATTCGATCGAAGGTCAATGATGCAACCTATCATCGAAGGTGAGAAACCTGCCTCTAGGGCATGCAGATTCCAAGGTACTGAAGGATTATAGATAAAAGTCCTAGATGATATGTTGTCATCGATAGAAAGTGATCTGACATAGGAAAGCCCACGACACGAAACCATTAGATCAAGTTTTGTAGAAATATTTTGCAAGGACTAACTCAGGGATGGTCAACGCGAATGGAGACATATGTTTGCAGATGAATGGTTTGTTTGAATTGTCCTCTTGAACACATAACGACACTACAAATGGTTTAGTAACAATTGACCTAAAGCTAATACCCAGAAACCGGCTGAAGACTTTCAATGTGGTTTGATTAACTGATAGGCAGAGGATTTTCCCAACCCAGGACAAAAAGTGTCGTGTTCAAGAGTGGTATACTACTTTTAAACAAAGTATGACAAATAGATCAATTTTCTCTCTTTTCCCCCACCATTTCTGGCAAGTACCTCTTTATTTTTGACAAGCTTGAGGAGGATAACATTTGCTTGTTATATAAGCTCATCCTTCGGATGAGTCCAACTTAGTTTAAAAATCAAACCTTAAGAAGGAATGGTTCGTTCTTGTTTGTATTTTATAGGTTCTTTACTCTTCAAATTTTAATGAGTCCAGTATAGGAGAAACTCGATGTTTTTCAATTTTAGGGAGTCAGAAGAAAAACTTAAGGAAACTCCATGGGTGTAGTTTTTCGTAAATTTAGTCTCTCAAGCCCGAAAAAAGGATAAATTAATACAGTCTTGAACCCTTGGTTAAATTGAGAGGGGGTGGGGGGGCGTGAATCAGTTTAATGCAGTCATGGTCTTGTAAATATTTCTTTTACACTTATTTACAACTTCATTTTGTGATCAACTTAATATTCAATGGAACAACAATCTTAATAAGTGAGCAGTAGTAATTAAGCAGATTAAATACAGAATATCAACACATAATTATCAAGCACATAGACAACAGATATAAATGGAAACCCATAAGGGATAACACCACATATTATTATTGTTTTGATGCAAAGGCAAGCTCCAACTCCCTCTCACCATTGATTTTCTATAGGCTCCAACCTACAGGAGGGTACTACCTCAATTCTGCAAGCTACAACTTGCAAGGAAGCTCCAACTCCCATCTATTTTCTGCAAGCTACAACCTATAGGAGGCTCCTACCTCAGCTAGATACAACCGGACTTATATCAAGCTACAACTTGACATGGAAGCACAAACTTCCTCACTATACAATAAAATCATATGCTGATTTACCTGGATATCAACTTTGTTTTTCTCCTTCTTTACTGCTGTCCTTTTAGCCTTCAAATTTTCTTTATATCATCTCTGGATCTTCACAACTCCTCTCTCTACTCATTTTTCTTCTTACACTATCTCACTCATTTCTTCATTCTCTCTGCCTCTATGCATATGCTGGTAACATTATTTATAGGGATCACCTCATAACTATTTGCATTCCACAAGGAATTCGAAATGAACAGGTATGACTCTTTGCCTTCCCCCTTCTCATTTTCTTGTCCAACACCTTCAGAATAATATAACATAATGTATATATATTTGTGTATTACAGTGGAGTTTTTCTTTTCCTTTGGAGACTTGCCTTTGCATCACATACAACAAAATTATTTCACTTAGTCCTTTCATCTCTTTACTCGTTGTTCTTTGTCTTTTCTGCTGCTGTCAGAGTCATTTCGGTTCCTGTTATTATATTCAACATAGTTCTTCATAACTATCATTTTGGCCTAACTTTACCCAGTTGTTTGTTTCCAACAGTGCCACTATATTATTCTGTTCCCAACTCTGCCTCTCTTTCTCGTGCCCACAGCATTCAGCCTTCACTGCTCTTCTGAACACTCGGTTCTGCCTTTTTCTCTGTGTCGAGTCCTTACCCGAGCCTTTCTACCCACGTTCATACTTTCCCTTTTGTTTTATGTTATAATCTTCCTTTTGATCTCCGAGACGATTTCCAAAGGAAAATCCACATACTCCTAGACTTGAGATGCTTTAGGCTTCAACTTTGTTCTTTATCGCGTCCGCTCTCTTTATCGCACTTCGGCGATTTAAATGTTCTTCACTATCTCTTCTGAGCTTCGTGATCTGCGATATGCGATGAACTTCGCATCGCCAATTCGCATCGCAACTTTTCTCTTATGATCTTCACCCCTGCGATCTTGCGATTTGCGATATGCGGGCCAGGTCCACGTCATCTCCATGTCATTGTGCCACATCACCTTGCCATGTCATCACCACTTCACTACCACATAATCCCCATGTCATTACATCACACTTCGCATTTTCTGTGACCACAGTGTTTGTGCAATTTTTCTGCTGCCCCGATTGCGATATGCAATCACATCGCATCGCATCCATCACATCGCATCTCCTTTAATCTCATCCGTTTGTTTACGTTGGTCCCACACCTTTGATCATTTTTCCCTTTTCCCTTTCAAAACATTATAATCCACTTTTATAATATTCGGAAGCAAAATCCCCTTTTTAACCTTTGGAACAATATAAATCACTTTAACCCAATGTTTTAAACTCTTTCGGAATGAATATCAAGACCTTCGGAAATGTTTAATTTTCTTTTAAACAAAGGTTAAAATCCCCTCGGTAGTGTATTTCCAAACTTCAACCACTTTAATAAAACTCCATTGAAATATCATTAAACCTTAGGAAATATTAAAAAGCCTTTGGAATCTTTAGACCTTCGGAAATAATTCCAGACTTCAAACCCTTAATAAAACTTCATTGCATACAACGTCAGGTCCATACCTTGTTTTAACTCCCATGCAACTTTTAACGCGAACTCTGTCGGATCTTCCACATATCTAATCGGACGGTAATCGCGTTCAATCGACCCCAGAAATTTATCACCCAAAAGCAACATGAAATGGGTGGTATTGTGCTTGTGACGTGTCGCAATATGACTTGATCATGTTCGAAATGAATAAAACCGCTCATATTCCAAAAGTGCCACGACAACAGTGTATGGTTTCTCTAAAACCGCTTGTCCTTCAAACTTTGTTTTAAATCGCATTCAAATGTGGATTTTCACCATTTCTTTGTTTAACTTCAATTTCTCATGAAAAACTCCTTTTCATTGCATAACTCAATAAACAGAGACTGATTATTGCTACGCTCTCAACCAAAGAACTAGAGTTCTAATTTTCTTCCAAACCCTTTTTACAGAGGTTAACAACTCTCGATGCTACACAAAAAACCATAAATCAATGAATTTTCAAAGGGATAAGACCCTCCTTTATGCTGCATAACTCAATAACCATAAATAAATTAACACTGCCTGATCTGAAGCAAACGAACCAGAATTCTCTAAATTCCTCTGAATATTTACACAGAAGTAAGTATATTCAAAATTCTACACAGAATGTATAATCAAATAGATTTCGGAGAGGTGAAACCCTCTGGGAAATTTCCAAGCATACACAGATAAACAAAAATCTGCAATTTTATTAAAACAGAGGGACAACCTCTCAATCAATTCTTCTACGGCCAAATTCCAATCTTCAAACCCATTTTTGTCTAATTTTCTCGTAGGCTTACAAAACAAAACCCTGACTGTTCAAAAAACTTCTTCCTATCTAAACTCTCCTCTTGTAGCCTCTGCCACTTTACTTTCTTTCTCTACAATAATTCCATCTGAATCTAATATGCTCCCTTGTCTTGGTGTTGCTCCTTTGTGCTCCTTTTCCATTAATGACAATATTTCCAACAGTCTCCCCCTTTGGCATTGATGGCAACACAACCACCAATATTCCTATACTTCCTTCAGGACTTCCTCTACTTTCTTTTTAGAAGACCCTTTCTTATTTTGCTTGCTTTTCCTCCCCCTTTGACATCAATGGCAAAGGGTTGAACTTTTCCCAGTGTGGGTTCTGTCTTTTCATAATACTCTGATCTTGAGGACCTGTTCCATGCACTACTCCATTGCTCTAGCACTTTTGTGACAATTTTTATTGACTGCTTTCCCCCTGGAATGATGCTTTCTTATCTGATATTGACTATCACTTGACTTCTGTTCTGATCCTGTTTCCTGTATGCAGCCTTTCTTCCTTTTTTTTTATTTGTGATCATGTTAGAGAGTAACATCTGCAGACACTACCCCTATTTTGTCTCTTAGATATTCAAATGGTTCTTTAGCAAGAGGTTTTGTAAATATGTCTGTTATTTGTTCCTTTGTTTGTATGTATTCTAACTTCACCAATTTATGTGCTACTTGTTCTCTGAGGAAGTGGTACTTTATTGGGATGTGCTTTGTTTTCGAATGAAGTACAGGATTTTTTATATACTTATTGCACTTGTATTGTCACATTTGATGGAAATGGGTTCATCAATGCTTACCTTCATGTCTTGGAGAGTTTGTTTCATCCACATTACTTGTGTGCAACATGCTGCTGCTGCTATGTATTCTGCTTCTGCTGTAGATAGAGAGATAGAAGTTTGTTTCTTTCTTAGCCATGCCACCAAAATTTTTCCCAAATAAAATGCACCTCCACTTGTGCTTTTCCTGTCATCCACACAGCTGGCCCAATGTACATCTATGTATGCTATCAATGTGAAGCTTTTTCCTTTTGGATACCATAGGCCATAATGTGAAGTTCCTTGAAGATATCTAAATATTCTCTTGATTGCAATTAAATGATTTTCTTTTGGTGCTGCTTGATATCTTGCCACAAGTCCTACTACCAACATAATGTCTGGTCTAGAAGCTGTTAGGTATAGCAGACTTCCTATCATGGATCTGTAAATTTTTTGATCTACATCTGTTGATCCATCATTAGCACATAGTTTGCATCCAGTGATCATGGGAGTTGACACAGGCTTGCATTATTCCATTTGAAATCTTCTCAACATTTCTTTTAAGTATTTTTCTTGCGAAATGAATATTCCTGTGTTCTTTTGTTGAATTTGAAGTCCTAAATAGAAGGTGAGCTCTCCAATCATAGACATCTCGAATTATAATTTCATTTCTTCAGCAAGTCCTTTTGCTAACTCATCTTTGTTTCTACCAAACATGATGTCATCCACATACACTACTACAATCAAGAGTTCATTATCATTAGCCTTTATGTACAAATTGTTGCCTTCTCCTCCTTTCTTGAACCCTTGCTTTTGCAAGTCTTTTTCCAGCCTTGAATACCATGCATGAGGAGCTTGTTTCAGGCCATGTAAGGCTTTCTTTAATCTACACACATAGTCATGTTTATCTGTTAATGAGAATCCTTCAGGTTGTTCCATGTAGACTTCTTCCTCTAGATATCCATTCAAGAAGGCAGACTTCACATCCATTTGATATACCTTGAAACCATGATAGCATGCAAAGGCCAAAAACATTCTGATAGCTCCCATTCTGGCTACAGGGGCAAAGGTTTCATCATAATCAAGAACTTCAATTTGTGAATATCCTTTGCATACAAGTCTAGCTTTATTTCTAATTACCTGCCCTTGTTCATTCATCTTATTCTTGAATATCCATTTAGTGCCAATAACATTTTTCCCAATGGGTCTTGGAATTAATTCCCAGGTATTTTTCTTCTCAATTTGGTCCAGTTCTTCATTCATAGCATTTACCCAGTTTTTGTCTTTGTTGGCTTCTTTGAACTTCTTTGGCTCTATTTGAGATAGCATGGCTAGGTATACGTCTTCTGTCTGTTTAGCAAGTTGTCTTCTTGTCTGGACTCCCACACTCTTGTCCCCAATGATTTGATCTTCTAGATGGTTCTTTTGAGTGTGTCTTGAGGGACCTTTTGAGTTTAATTCAGTATCTTCTATTGTTTTTATCAGTTCATCATTATCTTGGTTCTCATCTTCATGATCATCTAGAGGATTGTTGCTTCTTGTGCTTCTTTTTCTGTTTGGTAGATCTTCATCAAATCTTACATCAATGCTTTCCACAATTTTGTGCAGTCTTTTGTTGTAGCACCTATAACCCTTACTCTTGGATGCATATCCTAAAAATGTTCCTTCATCAGCTCTTGCATCAAACTTTCCTAGTTTTTCATCATTATTTTTTATGAAACACGTGCTTCCAAAGACTCTAAAGTGCTTGATTGATGCCAGTTTACCATGCCATAATTCGTAAGGAGTCTTATCACAATTTTTTCTTAGATGAGCTTTGTTGAGAATTTGAACAACTATGTGTATTGCTTCTGCCCAGTAGATTTGGGGAATGTTACTTTCTTGCATCATAGCTCTGGCAATCTATTGTACTTACCTGTTTTTCCTTTCTGCCACTCCATTCTATTGAGGTGTACCTACAATTGTAAACTGTTGTTTTATCCTATGCTCATTGCATAGGTCTGCAAAATCATAGTCTATGAATTCACCTCCTCTGTCTGATCTGATGCACTTTAGCTTGCATCCTGTTTTATTTTTTGCCAATGCCTTGAATATCTTGAATTTCTCAAGTGCTTCATATTTATATTTGAGAAATTCTACCCACGTCATTCTATAAAAATCATGGCTAGCATGGCTAGGTATGTTAGGTCCCTATATTACTAGTATAGCCCCTTATTATTGTTACTGTAACCCCCTTATTGTTATTATTGTACCCTTGTAACCCCCATTTTGTTATTATTGTGCCCTTAAATTATTATTTTTAGGTCGGCTAGGATTACATTGTGGCCCACTAGGATTACATTATGGCCCCATGGACTCCTATATATAGAAAGGAGGTTTTGTAAATTGTATCATCCAAGAATTGTTAATTCATTAATGTATTGGAGGTTTCCCCCTCGAAGTGGCTTATTTCTAAGGCGTTGATATCTCTTTTCTTCTATCTTTGGAGCTGGTTACACAACATTTGGTATCAGCGCTTTGGATTCTAGGGTTTCGCTGCTCCAAACAGGTCATCATGGAATTTTCGCTATAACGTTTTTTCTACGAAGTTTCAGAAACTGAAATTTTTAGGGTGCGAAGCTGAAATCCTGAGGAATATTTTCTAAAAATTTCAGATCTTGTTTCGCAATATTTTCGGAGATATCATCTGTGGAAGTTAGGTCTTTTTTCAAGCTCCTAAATAGGTCATCGTGGCATTTTCGCTATAACTATGTTTCTACGAAATTTCAAAATCTGAAATTCGTATGGTGCGAAGTTGAAATCCTTAGGAAATTCGTAAAAAAATTTCAGAGCTTGGTTCGCAATATTTTTGGAGATATGATCTATGGAAGGTAGTGCTTTTTCAGGCTCCTGAATTTCATCTCAAAGAGGTGATCGTGGGAAAATTTCAATAACTCTCTCTCTCGGAATTTGATTGTAGTGCCGTAAACATTGGTCGCAAGTGCACGAACTATAGTTTCTTGGCTATCAATTTCAGAGACAAAGGATGAAGCAGTGACACGTGGCAAGTCCTACAATTTCGCTCTACTGAACCAGTCCAGAATTAGGTCATTGTGGGAGATTGGACACAACTTTGTCTTGGATAATCCAAATCAGGTTAGAACTGTGGCATTCAAAAGAGAATTTATAGGGCTAATACAGGGCTGAATTTCAGATATTGAAGATCCCCAACTACAAAGATAATTCAATTTCAATATCGAGCTCCTCAAAAGCAAGTAAAAGGTGTGTATTTTTTTTCCAAATTGCATAAGTCTTGTTTGAATAATCAAGTTGAATTGATTCCAAGGGAATATTGTAGAATAGATATCAGTATTCGATTCTAAAATGGCCCCTAAAAATAATTCAACGCCCATTAATCCTTTAGAAGGCTCTACTATGACTCATGAAGACGAAGAATGGCAACATGACATATCAAAAGTACAAGAGCAAGTGCAACAAATTTCGCTCTCACAAAGAACAACAAAAAATGAAATGGAAGTTTTGAAGAAAGGAATGGAAACTAAGATGGATGGTTTGGAGAAAGGCGTGGAAGCTAAGATGAATGGTTTGGAAGCTAAGATGGATGGAATGGAAGTGGGCGTGGAAGCTAAGATGGATGACATGAAAGAAAACATGGAAAACATGAAGAATGATCTAAAAGCATACATGGAAGGCTTGATGACAAGCTTAAAACAAGAAATTATTCCTAATGGTGGAAATATAGTAGAAGAAACTCATGATGAGAACAAAATAAATGTTAATCGTGATTTCATAAACTCTAATGTTGGCGGGAAGAACCACCATATTCCAAAAATGGATATGAGGAAGTTTGATGGAAAGGATCCTGTAACATGGATACTACAGATGGAGCAATATTTGATCTCCATAATGAACTCATACTTTATGAACATTTATAACTAAAATAAATTTGTGTGAGTTCACTACTTTATTTCAGAAATCATTATCATCATCCATGATGTACAACAGATGAAAAAATGTATTACACAGACAACATAAAAATAAAGAAACTATTGAACACCAATGATACAATCTCAAACAAAAGGGTTTGAAGGTAACACATTGATGATCCAAAATTGAATATATGCAATCGATATTCCAGAGAACAAAAAGACTGAATTTCATAGCACCAAAGGATAACATCCCAATTATATATCAAGGCTGGAAACTGATTCATGATATTATCCAGTTAGAAAACAAATGATCACCATTGCTGCTTAACACTCCAATTCCTATAAAGAAGGGATCACATCTGATTTAACCTACAAGGTTGACACCACAACAATCAGAAGAAAAAATAGCAAAAGGGCTTTGCTACAGTTGTGATAGCAAATAAACTAAAGGTCATAAGTGTGCTGAGAAGAAATTATTTTACATAGATTGTGAAGAGAAGGAAGAAAATGAAAAAGAAGAGGATATACACCAGGAACCAGCCATAGAAGAGGAAGAAATGAATCCGACCATATCATGTAATGCACTGGCCAGAATTACCAATCCTCAAACTCTCAAGATAGTAGGACAGATCAAGAAGAAAAGGGTAATAGTGTTGATTGATTCAGGTAGCACCCATAATTTTATTCATTGTAAGGTAGCCAAGGAATTAAATTGTTTCCTATACCCAGCACCAGAATGTCAAGTGATGGTTGCAAATGGAGGAACTATAAATTGCTCCTGGAAAATGCCATAATATCAAGCTAACCATGGGGGAATATGTATTGACTAGTCCAATGCTTTCCATTCCTATGGGAGGTGCTGATGTTGTGCTAGGAGTACAATGGTTACAATCTTTGGGGACGATAGCTTTTAATTTTCAAGAACTTTTCTTGAAATTTTTTTCAGAAGGAAAGGAAGTCGAATTACGAGGTATTGAAGGGAAGCCAAGAAGGATAATAAGCTCTAATGTCATGACAAAGCTTCTAAAGAAAGAACAACGAGGCGTAATTGCACAATTATGCTCACTAGAAGTTCCAACATCAAAATCATCTATTTCTGCAGATCTCCAACAAGTCTTTGACAATCATTCCAAGGTGTTTGAAACTCCCAAAGGACTCCCACCTATTCGTGATCATGATCATGCTATTCATTTGATTCCAGGAAGTGTTCCTCCAAAAATCAGGCCTTATAGATATCCTTACTTCCAAAAGAGCGAAATTGAATGTATGATTGCAGAAATGTTAGAGGCGGGTATAATTCAACCTAGTCAAAGTTCTTTCTCTGCTCCTGTAGTATTGGTACACAAGAAGGATGGATCATGGCTAATGTGTCCAGATTATAGGGAGATCAATAAGCTCACCATTAAAGAAAAATTTCCCATTCCTGTGATTGATGAATTATTGGATGAATTACATGGAGCAATTTATTTTACCAAGTTGGATCTTCGCTCAGGATATCATCAAATTAGAATGAAGACTGAAGATATTCCAAAAACAACATTTCGAACTCATGAGGGTCATTATGAATTTTTGGTCATGCCTTTTGGCCTTACCAATGCACCTTCTACATTTCAAGGGTTGATGAATTCCATTTTCAAACCCTTCACTAGAAAATTTGTGCTAGTATTTTTGATGATATACTAATCTACAATAGGTCTTAGAAGGATCATGTTGAACATGTTGACAGGGTGCTCAAACTATTGCAGGAGAAACAATTATATGCAAAAACATCCAAATGTTTCTTTGGAGTACAAGAGGTGGAATATTTGGGTCATATTGTATCTCACGAGGTTGTTAAAGTAGACCCTAACAAAATTAAAGCCATTAAGGAATGGAAAGTCCCCACAACCATAAAGCAGTTGCGAGGATTTCTCAGGTTAACAGGGTATTATCATAAGTTTGTTAAGAATTATGGGAGAATAGCAGCACCTCTAACAACATTATTGAAGAAAGATGCATTTTCATGGACTCCTGAAGCAACTAAGGCCTTTGAACATCTTAAAGAGGCAATGTGCCTAGCACCGGTCTTAGCTACGCCAGACTTCACAAAAACCTTATTGTGGAATGTGATGCCTCAGGAAATGGAATTGGTGCAGTTTTAATGTAGGAAGGAAGACCCATTGCTTTTGAAAGTCGTCCAATCAAAGGAAAGTATTTACAGAAACCTATTTATGAGAAGGAAATGTTAGCAATACTGCATGCACTAAAGAAATGGCGAACTTATCTAATGGGAAGACACTTCAAGGTAAAAACTGATCATGATAGTCTTAAACACTTTTTGGAACAAAGACTATCTTCAGAAGAGAAGCAAAATGGGTCACAAAGATGTTGGGTTATGACTTTGAAATAATATACAAAAAAGGAAAGCTTAATGTTGTTGCAGATGCACTCTCAAGAAAGAATGAAGAGGTGGAAGCATTGCTTTGTGCCATTTCTATTATCCAACCAGATTGGATAACCGAAGCATGAGATGAATGGAAGAAGGACAAAGATGTATGGACACTCATTCAAAAGTTGCAGCAAGATCCTAGTACATCTGATACATTTAGTTGGAAAAATGATTCCTTATGGTACAAAGATCGCTTACATCTTTGTAAGAATTCCCAACTAAAACAAAATATTCTTCTGGAATTGCACACTTCTCCTTTAGGAGGACACTCGGGATTTTTAAAAACTTACCAAAGGGTGAAGAAATAATTTTTTTGGGATGGCCTTAAATCTGATATTCAAAAGTTTGTGACGGAATGTTTGGTTTGCCAGCAGAATAAAGTCGAGACAATTAAGACCCCGGGACTTCTACAACCTTTATCCATTCCAAGTCAACGTTGGGAGGAGATTTCAATGGATTTTATCACAGGTTTACCTAAGTCCGAAGGAAAGAGTGTCATCATGGTGGTAGTTGATAGACTTACCAAGTGTGCACACTTTTGTGCATTATCTCATCCATTTAAAGCAAGTACAGTTGCTACTACATTTGTGGACAGAATTCAAAAGCTACATGGAAGCCCAAGGGTTATTGTGAGCGACAGAGATCCCATTTTTACGGGAAATTTTTGGACAGAGTTATTTTCTTGTTTGGGTACTAATTTAGCTCATAGCTCATCTTATCATCCTCAATCTGATGGTCAAACTGAGATAGTAAATAAATGTTTGGAAGGATATCTTCGCTGTTTTGTATCTGATAAACAAACACAATGGGTCAAGTGGTTACCTCTTGCTGAATGGTGGTATAACACTTCCTTCCATACTGCAGCAAAAATGACCCCATTTATGGCACTTTATGGATATCATCCACCATCCATCACATCACCTTTAAGGGAAAATTCGAAGGTTCAAGCAGTGGAAGATCACATCGAGCATCAGCAAGAAGTTCTCCAACTCTTAAAGGATAACCTGAATTTGGCACAAAATCGAATGAAACAACAGGTAGATCAACATCACAGCGAGAGAAGTTTTGATGTAGGAGATTGGGTATTTTTACGGCTAAAACCATACAAACAAATTTCCCTCAAGCAAGCTAAGAAGGATAACACCAAAGTAGGCAGACGACTTCAAGGTGTCGCAAAAATATTCAATATTGACTATGGCATACAAATTGGAGCTTCCGACATCTTCCCGAGTGCACCCAGTTTTCCATGCTTAAAGAAGGTTATAGGTGACAAGCTCCCAATTCAAACAATATTGCCAGAACTTGAAGAGGAAGGAAAAATCATGATTGAACCTGAAGCAATCACGAAAACAAGAATTCGATAGTTACGAAATCGATCAATTTCAAAGTATCTCATCAAGTCAAAGAACTTACCCATTGAAGATTCCTCATGGGAGGATGAGAATTTTATACAAAAGAATACATAACTACTTAAGCGTTGAGGCATGTTAGGTCCCTTATATTAACTACTCCTTATTGTTGTTATTGTAACCCCCATATTGTTATTATTGTGCCCTTAAATTATTATTGTTAGGTCGGCTAGGATTACATTGTGGCCCCACTAGGATTACATTATGGCCCCATGGACTCCTATACATAGAAAGGAGGTTTAGAACTAATTACTGATGAAACTATCTTCTCAAGTGGCTTATTCTATTCTAACTTTTTTCATCTTTGAGTCAGGTTACACAACAAGATATCCATTCATGCCACTTACATCCACTCAATACAACGGAAACATGATAGCACATGCAAAGGCCAAAATACATTCGCTAAGGGGCAAAGGCTTGTTCCAAATCAAGAGCTTCAATTTGTGGAATATCCTTGTAGCACAGCTCTGATTTCTGCTTCCTAATTACCTCACTCTTGTTCATTCATCTTATTCTTGAATATCCATTTTGTGCCAATGACATTTTTCCCAGTGGGTCTTGGAATTAATTCCCAGGTATTGTTCTTCTCAATTTGGTCCAGTTTTTCATTCATAGCATTTACCCAGTTTTTGTCTTTGCTGGCTTCTTCAAACTTCTTAGGCTCTATTTGAGATAGCATGGCTAGGTATACTTCTTCTGTCTGTTCAGCAAGCTGTCTTCTTGTCTGGACTCCCACACTCTTGTCCCCAATGATTTGATCTTATGGATGGTTTTTTTGAGTGTTTCTTGAGGGACCTTTTGAGTTTAATTCAGTATCTTCTATTTTTTTTCTCATTTCATCATTATCTTGGTTCTCATCTTCATGATCATCTGGAGGATTGCTACATCTTGTGCTTCTTGTTCTGTTTGGTAGATCTTCATCAAATCTTACATCAATTCTTTCCACAATTTTGTGCAGTCTTTTGTTGTAGCACCTGTAACCCTTACTCTTGGATGCATATCCTAAAAATATTCCTTCATCAGCTCTTGCATCAAACTTTCCTAGTTTTTCATCATTATTTTTATGAAACACTTGCTTCCAAAGACTCTAAAGTGCTTGATTGATGCTGGTTTACCATGCCATAATTCGTAAGGAGTCTTATCACAATTTGGTCTTAGATGAGCTTTGTTGAGAATGTGAACAGCTGTGTGTACTGCTTCTACCCAGTAGGTTTGGGGAATGTTACTTTCTTGCATCATAGCTCTGGCAATCTGTTGTACTGACCTGTTTTGCCTCTCTGCCACTCCATTTTGTTGAGGTGTACCTGCAATTGTAAACTGTTGTTTTATCCCATGCTCATTGCATAGGTCTGCAAAATCATAGTCTGTGAATTCACCTCCTCTGTCTGATCTGATGCACTTTAGCTTGCATCCTGTTTGATTTTCTGCCAATGCCTTGAATATATTGAATTTCTCAAGTGCTTCAGATTTATATTTGAGAAATTCTACCCACGTCATTCTGGAAAAATCATCTATTATCAGCATGAAATAAGATTCTCCGCTTGGTGCTTTAGTTCTTGAAGGTCCACACAGTTCCATGTGTACAAGATGAAGTGGCCTACTTGTTGATAGTTCATATTTTGTCTTGAAATATGTGTGGGTCTGTTTGCCCAATTGGCAAGATTTACATATGGTACTTGAAGGCTTCTTTATTGCTGGCATATCTCTGACTGCATTCTTCTTGCTGAGACTGATGATGTGGTCAAAGTTTAGGTGTCCCAGTATTCTATGCCATAACCATGATTCATCAAGTTTTCTTATGTGGCATGCTTCATTCTCTTCTTCCACTATATAGACATTGATTTCTATTCAAACACCTTTGATCAAGGTCTTTCCTATGGTGCTTGATCTTACCTCACAATCTTGGGCTCTGAAAAGGACCTCACAACCCTTATCACACATTTGACTAACACTTAGCAAATTGGCTTTCAACCTATCCACAAATAAGACATATTGAGCCTTTCCTCTTCCATTATTCAGATTGACTGATCCTTTTCCCTTGATTTTCCCTGCTTTATCATTGCCGAATGTTACATTTCCAGATTTCTTTTCATCAAAGGTTACAAACTTGCTTCTATCTCCAGTCATATGCTTTGAGCATCCATTGTCCAAATACCATTGGCTTTTCTGATCTTGGGATATTAGAGCCAGGTCACACTTATTTAACTTCTTTTTCCACTGCAGGTAGCTATTTGTTTGGCACCTTTTCTGAGAAGATGGACCACATTCTTTGAGAGGACATTTGGAAGACATGTGTCCGATTTTAAGGCATACAAAGCATTTGATTATATTTTTAAATGGATTATGTGTACGAGTGAACTCTCCATTGTTCATAAATCTTCTTGGGGTTTTGAACATTAGTCTTTGTCCATATGTTTTGCACTCCATGGCTTTATGGCTGAACCCCGTGTTAGAGTCGGTCCTTACAACCCTCCGTCAGAGATCAGTTCGCTTTTTGCATATCATTCTTAGGTGTCTAGCTCGTTCCAATTCGTTGCATTTCGCTAGGGGCATGCCATTGACTGACGAGGGGGTCTGGTTGTCTTGTGTTTCCTCATGCTTGTACCTGCAGGGCTAATTAAAATTCCTCAAAAATCACTGAAGTTCATGGTCATTACATTCATTGTCATAAATGATTAGTTTCGTTAAAAAGAGTCTTTAGTCCTAGAGTCTAGGGTTTCCAGTCCTTTGCATACATGTAATAAAAGCCCACAGTCCATGAGGTCGGTTTCAATAGATTTCTATTTCATGTTTTCATTATCAAAAAACATTTGAAGACATTTCTAGTCCAAAACTCTGTTTTGGAACTAGAAATTGTCAAACTTCATTTTTTGTAATAATTGTATTTGTTTCACCATAAGAAGTTTTAGAGAAAGCCTCTGATCTTTTCCTAAGCCAAATGCCAAATCCCTGCAAAAAACAACCAGGTGTCATCAGTCCAAGACTCAGAAAAAGCAAGGAAAAGCCAAAGAACAGCATTGTATTAAGTGATCGAATGACAAAGTGCCAAACATTATAAAAGTGGGTCATGAAGCAAATGTAAAATCAAATCTGATTTTATGAGATATTTTTCTTCACATATAAACCATGGTAAACAATTCATTTGCACAAATTCTCAAGGCAGAAATCGAAGTGGTGAAGTTGAAGGCCGAAATCGTGTTTTACAAAGTGTGGACCGGAACTGGAGGTGCGCGCTACGCGCAGAGAAGGCGCGCTACTCATATAGAGCGCGCTACGCATATAACCTCCCCAGCCAGTGTTAAATACCAAGTGCGCTACGCACTTGTAGCGTGCTACGCATTGGGTGGGCGCGCTACCCATACAGTCTCAGAGCTAAAAAAAATTTCCCTTGCGTCCAGTTTCACACCAAATCGGCATAATCAACTTGCAAGTAGGTTTTTAATGGTTGCTCAGTGATTTTTGAACAGGATTGTAGTGTGTTTGATGTGGAGAAATTAGTGTGTTTGATGTGGAGAAAGTGAACCCTATGTTCATAGCAGATTCATTTCTTAGGGTTTTGAATACATATTGATGGTCTTGTGAAGGATTTCCCAGCTTGTATTGTTGATATATATACCTATGCATCTACTGTCAAAGTGTCACTTCCCTCACGCTCTCAGTTTGTCATTTCACCACTGCTGTCACCGCCATTATATTACCACTGTCATTGCTATTTGTTTCACTGTGGTCATTGTCACATTGTTTCCCATTTCCCATTGACAAAATCAGTCTCATACACATTTTCCCCTTTGACAAATTTTAGCCAGCATTACAAAGGCTGCACACTACATTACACTTTTTACTCATTTGTCAAATTCCCTTGTGATCAAAGCAGTGACTGTTTTTATGCCAATCCACTTAACAGAGCTATTACCACTGTGGTTTGTTTTTCTATGATGCTTTGATACATATGTAACATGTTTGGGTTTTGAGCATACATTGAAACTTTTGACTTCACTACACCTATATCAACATACATATTGCAGACATCTTGTTTTCAAAGCCATGTCAGAGACGGATTCAGTTTATGAGCAGGAGTATGACAGTGATTCCACAATAGAGGGTAGTGTGCCACGGAGGTCTCACAAAAGTGGAAAAGGTGGTAAGCATCTCAGGGAGGAGCCTACCTCTTTGGCTCAATTGCAGGCTTGCCCGCTTGCAATGGATTGTTTTCAGCGTCACTCATGTTTCCAATACTGTGAGATGATTTCACAAACCCAGCATCATCGTGAACTGGCTCGTCTATTTGTTCTACATTTACATGATGGCCGTGTAAACCTCGCCGGAGTGGATTTCATTCTGTCACCGGAGACTATTGCTCAGGCCACCGGGATACCAAATATAGGAGAGGAATGGAACAAACGTCAGAAGTTAGAGAAATTCCACTATGAGCCATACATCAAACCTGGGTATATGAGGCACCTGAGCAGGGTTTTTCCTTTCAGATTCCTGAAGGATGAGTTTGCACCACTGATGAAACTCATCATTCGGTATTTCAGTTGCGAGGGCAGATTCTCGCGTCTCTATGCGTACCATGTCCCTTTGTTGATGCACTTCACGAGGGTACGTATGATGAACATTCCGTACTTCATGTATCGCAACATAGAGAAGATGGTGATTTTTGTACAGAAGAAGACCCCAGCACAGCAGCATAGAAGTATATATCATTACGCGCTGATCAAGATCGTAGTGGTACATCAGTTGACACAGCAGGGCATCACTTGGGAGGATTTCATCTCTCGTGACTTATTTACAGCGCCACAGCCGCTTCCTGAGGTAGTTCATGATGAGGGAGAGCCTTCACACCAGCCTGACATTCCTGAGATCGAGCATATCAGTGCTCCATTGTATGTGACATACCAGCGAGGCCACAGGGCCTTATTTGCAGCTACACGACGAGTACTATCTCCACCCGGGGTGGACGGGGTCTCGTTGACTCCATCAGCAGAGTGACTATTATCTCCACATGATGTGGAAGGGGTATCACCTTATTCTTCAGCACAGGTACAGATCCAGGATAGAGGCAAGAGGCCCATGCATGATGAGGGCCCATCAGGAGGCCGGGACATTGATTTCACGATCATTGATGTTAATGCGAGCTCTCCTAGCTCGAAACTGAAAGAGATCATCCAGGAGTAAAAGGTCGAGAATGACATGCTGAAAGAGAAATTTCAGAGGGCTCGGTGGGTGATAAAATACCTGGAGCAGTGTAACAAACAGCTAAAGGATGAGCATACACTTTATGAGCTGCAGCGAATCCGTGAGGATCGACAATTGGCCCGGAAGAGACCTGGTGATATGACACCGGTTGATCGAGATTCTTGCCTCACGCATGTTAACATTCATCTGGAGAAATTTTTGGCAAAGGCCAATAGAGAAAAAGACATGCTTCGTCACATGAAAGGTCATTATTGGGCTCGCATGCATGTCTGCAAAGCAAAAATGAAGATTCTGAAAAGGAGATTGAGCGAAGCACTAAAACGGCGAAAGAGGCCTGATCCACTCCAGATTTTGGCCGAGGCTTTGTTGGCTGGGAATGATACATGATGGAGGGTCTTCGCTCCAAATTTGAGCAAATTCGGAGAAATTTTTTTCATTTTGAAATATTTTGGTCTCAAAACAGATTTTTCAGCTATACGAGTAGCGCGTCAACGCGCTCGCTTTTGATTGAGACACTTGGTGGAGGAAAAATTTATATTTCTGGGTTTTTCATGGTAATTTATGCATGCTCAAGTATTGCTGAAGCATTTCATCAGGTTCTGGATGATCAAAAGGCCCAAAAACACCATGAAAACCACCTTGCTGCCACCTTTTGCACTAGCAGGAAGTACTTCTGGGAGAATGAAGTTTTGGAGGGGAAAGTGAGCTCCAAATTGGGAAATTATACTTGGGTTGGATAGCCAACATCTAGGGCTTTCTAATGAGCTATCATGAGCTCAATTTGGATGCCGGAAAGTGCCCCAAAATCAGGCTGAAAGATGCGCTACGCGTATGGCTCAAGCGCGCTACGCATATGGATTTTTGGTCAATTTTTCACCTTCCAGCTCAGAATTTCGGCCAGTTGAACCAGTTTTTCTTGTGGATGAAATTTTTGAGTTATCATGATGTAAATTGATGGTTGGCATGTAAATTTGACTCACTTTTACCTATTCTAGATGATTCACTCCTAAAAAATTAAAAATCAGATGTAAGAATCAGTTTCCTCCCTTTTAGAGGCAAGTTGTTTAGATGCCTATATTCTAGCTCCTTGTTTAGAATTAGTTGGAACTGCTCCTAGAAGGAGGAATTCGACCCCTAGAGGTGTGGGAAGGGGTTAGGATGATCTATATGATGTAATTTCTCAATCATTTTCAGAGGTTGGATAGGTTGGACTCTTGGGAAGATTTTGGCACACTATTGTACATATTTTTCACATTTTGGCTAAGGAAAGATCAGAGGTTTTGCAGCACCTGTTGGGATTATTGTGGCTTTCAGTTCTTGATGGTGTTTTCTCTCAGTTTATTGTAAGTTATTTCATGTTTAATGTATTCCATTCCCTTCTTATGCTTCTGAAACTAAATGAATGAGTAAATGAGGTTGAATCCATTGTTTCAGTGCTCTGCCTTTAAATTTGTTTAGTTTTACATGTTTTCGCCTGTTTGGAGAGGATCCATGTTCTCCCTTACCCTCTTCAGCTCCTTTTCATTCTGATCCATCCATACACCTGATCAAAAGCATCAAGACTATTGCCTACCTCGCCCCAACTCGAATTCTGCAAAGATCTGGCCTTATCCCCGAACCCAAAAATTGTTTTTCCCATTTCTCCAACAAAAACCCAAAAAATCAAAATCAAGCTTTCCTATCTCTTTACTAGCCTAAAATCAGTATTCATTATAAGTCATCTCAGCCCCTTTGAAAACCATTTTCCGAGATAGACCCGGAGAGAGCCCTCTCCTGTCCTCGTAGGGCTAGCTACGAGGCTGAGCGTGGTTTGATGTAGCCTTGAGTTTTACCTTATTTCAGCCTAAGGTAGATTTGAACGCTAACATAGTGGCGACTCCGCTGGGGAAGAAATTTTCTTATTACTGTCATTTGCTATAGACGGAGTCTGAAGTCACGCCAGGTAGCCTTCGAACTGCTCTTGCTCTGCGAGTGCATAGTAGATAAAAGTTGCTTCAGTCGATCTCCAGTTTAGCTTGTGAATGTGCCCCTTGATTTGCGAATTCCCCCAGTATATGTATCAAGATCAGATCTGATGGTTGATGGTGGACAACGATTAGACATAAGAAGGCTGAAATCATTCACCTGGCGACTTCATTCACTGAAAAATCCAGAAATCAATGCTTCATGGTGACTTCACTGCAGGGAGATCAGTAGCTTTAAGATTTTCAAGATGGACCGAATTGCAAGAAGATATGCTCCCATGAGCCGAGATCACATCCCAGGTTTTCCGAATAAGATGCCCAAGGTAGATTGGTCAAGGAATCTGCCTACGTTTAACGATGATGGTAAGAAGGATGCTGCTTTACATCTAGTTATATTTCACATGCATATTCGCAAGTTGAAGGTGGATTTTCCTGAAGATTGCTTGATGAAGATATTCCTGGCCACTCTGGAAGGTGAAGCCCAATCTTGGTATGAAAATTTTCCACTGGCCTATATTTATTGTTTAAAGGATTTTCATGCCCTGTTCATTGAAAGATATCTAGTATCTTATCCATCATTAAATTTAGTTCATGACTGTTGCAAACATGCTTCTACTTTTATTGAAAGCCTTGAAAAATATTATGAAGATGATAATTTCATGGATGATGAGATCATGGAAGCCCTGTATGAAAATCCATTTCAGCAACATGAAGAGAACCTAGAGGATACCCATAAAGAATATCATGAAAATTTGCAGCATGATCAAGATCTTAGTGCGGTGGAAAATGAAGCCATTTTGCATGTTGACAGTGAACAGGAATTACATGAAATGGATCAGCAGTATGAGGAAAATTTGTATACTCCTTCACTTGAAATCAATGAAGACAATCACTATTTGAGCAAAAGAAAACAAAGGGTATTATCTCCTCTATCTGAAGACGAAATAGATCAGCTATTGAAAGGTCATGTTACAGCTCAAGTTAACGCAGATCTGCAGTGTGCACATGGTCCAGAAGGTGATGGTGAAACTTCTTCCTTTTTTGAAAAGGATGACAGTCCTGTAAGCAGCTTTATAGATCAGCAGTTTGAAGATTGTTATATGGCTGAAAGTGATGAAAGAGAAAGTCTCATTTCAGATCTGCCCACAGAAGAAGACAACATGCCGGGAACTCAAGTTTCAATAGCAGATTGTGATAATGTCCAGTCAGCTATTTCAGATCCAGATTCAGATTGTGATGACCAAGCATACCTTGTGCTGAATTCTGAAAAGGAGAATTTTGCTGTTGGGATCATAGACAGAGTTTTTGATCCAAATGTTTTCAGTTCATCAGAACAGAGTCTTCATAAAGAGGTAATTCAGTCAGTTCATGAACAGCAATATGAGACCTTCATTCAAGTAAGTGAAACAGTTCCTTTGGATGAATTTATGGTAGATGATAGAGATATCATGTTTGAGCATCAGGAATCAGCTGAAGTTTCTTTTCTTATGCTTGATGAACGTAATAAGGAACATGATAATCTGGTTGTGATATCATATGAATATGACCGACATTATATTCAGGCTACAGAAGATCAGATCATTCAAGATTCCCTTTCAGTTTCTTCTTCATATGTTTCATGTGTTGAAATGTTTTTACAAGAGGAGATCTGCTCATCTACCTGTTCAGATTTTTTTGAAGCCCAGGAGCATACTTTTACTGAAGTGCATGATGAAGACAGATCAGAATCAAAAGAGAAAGACACCATGTTCTTTCAGCAGGAGGTAAATCTTCATGTTTTTCATGATCCATTGGAAAAATGGTTACAGTCAACAGTAAAGGTGAGTATTGCAGTATTCAGTGATGAAGGAGATCATGGTCAATTATGTTTTTGGATGCCCAGTTACCAGTATCTATTGTTGACCAGGAGATCTGATCAGAAGAATCAGTCAAGAAGCCATCTGCTTGACTGGTTACATTGGAAAGCCAATTATACATGATTGTACATATTTCATTAGTATGCAGGTGGTTGTCATCATGATTCCAAATCTTGATGGACTGCTGCCTTTTTTCCAAAAGCTTTGTAAATTCTTGTTTTAAGTCAGTCATGAGTCATTTGTGTTCGGTCTGTTGAGTCAGTTTTTTCAAGTTATTTCAGTTTTTCATCGAGTCGGTTTGAGTCAAGTTTTAATCGAATTTCAGTCGGTTTTCAGTCAAGTTTGCAGTCAATAAATGTATCAAAAGTTTTGTGTTATCTGTTGAAATAATGACTCCATCGCCTAATGGATGAAGGCACTGTCTGACTCCCCCAGAGATCTGTCGTTCTTGGCATCTCCTCGGAGCCACCATCCCCCATTGGAGCCAATGTTAGAGTCGGTCCTTACAGCCCTCCGTCAGAGATCTTTTCGCTTTTTGCATATCATTCTTAGGTGTCTCGCTCGTTCCACTTCGTTGCATTTCGCTAGGAGCATGCCATTGACTGACGAGAGGGTCTGGTCTTCTTTTGTTTCCTCATGCTTGTACCTGCAGGGCTAATTAAAATTCCTCAAAAATCACTGAAGTTCATGGTCATTGCATTCATGGTCATAAATGATTAGTTTCGTTAAAAAGAGTCTTTAGTCCTAGAGTCTAGGGTTTTCAATCCTTTGCATACATTTAATAAAAGCCCGCAGGCCATGAGGTTGGTTTCAAAAGATTCTCGTTTCATATTTTTATTATCAAAAGCATTTGAAGACATTTCTAGTCCAAAACTCTGTTTTGGAACTAGAAATTGTCAAATTTCATTTTTTGTAATAATTGTATTTATTTCATCATAAGAAGTTTCAGAGCAAGCCTCTGATCTTTGCCAAAGCCAAATGCCAAATCCCTGCAGAAAAAACAAACAAGTGTCATCAGTCCAAGACTCAGAAAGACAGTGAGAGCTAAAGACAGAATTGCATTAAAATGACAAAGTGCCAAACATTATAAAAGTGGGTTATGGAACAAATTTAAAATCAAATCTGATTTTATGAGATATTTTCCTTCACATATAAGCCATGGAAAACCATTCATTTGCACAAATTCTCAAGGCAGAAATCGAAGTGGTGAAGTTGAAGGCCGAAATCGTGTTTTACAAAGTGTGGACCGGAACTGGAGGTGCGCGCTACGCGCAGAGAAGACGCGCTACTCATATAGAGCGCGCTACGCATATAACCTCCCCAGCCAGTGTTAAATACCAAGTGCGCTACACACTTGTAGCGCGCTACGCATTGGGTGGGTGCGCTACCCATACAGTCTCAGAGCTAAAAAAATTTGCCCTTGCGTCCAGTTTCACACCAAATCAGCATAATCAGCTTGCAAGTAGGTTTTTAATGGTTGCTCAGTGATTTTTGAACAGGATTGTAGTGTGTTTGATGTGGAGAAATTAGTGTGTTTGATGTGGAGAAAGTGAACCCTATGTTCATAGCAGATTCATTTCTTAGGGTTTTGAATACATATTGATGGTCTTGTGAAGGATTTCCCAGCTTGTATTGTTGATATATATACCTATGCATCTACTGTCAAAGTGTCACTGCCCTCACGCTCTCAGTTTTTCATTTCACCACTGTTGTCACCGCCATTATATTACCACTGTCATTGCTATTTGTTTCACTGTGGTCATTGTCACATTGTTTCCCATTTCCCATTGACAAACTCAGTCTCATACACATTTTCCCCTTTGACAAATTTTAGCCAGCATTACAAAGGCTGCACACTACATTACACTTTTTACTCATTTGTCAAATTCCCTTGTGATCAAAGCAGTGACTGTTTTTATGCCAATCCACTTAACAGAGCTATTACCACTGTGGCTTGTTTTCCTATGATGCTTTGATACATATGTAACATGTTTGGGTTTTGAGCATACATTTAAAATTTTGACTTCACTACACCTATATCAACATACATATTGCAGACATCTTGTTTTCAAAGCCATGTCAGAGACGGATTCAGTTTATGAGCAGGAGTATGACAGTGATTCCACAGCAGAGGGTAATGTGCCACGGAGGTCTCACAAAAGTGGCAAAGGTGGTAAGCATCTCAGGGAGGAGCCTACTTCTTTGGCTCAATTGCAGGCTTGCCCGCTTGTAATGGATTGTTTTCAGCGTCACTCATGTTTCCAATACTGTGAGATGATTTCACAAACCCAGCATCATCGTGAACTGGCTCGTCTATTTGTTCTACATTTACATGATGGCCGTGTAAACCTCGCCGGAGTAGATTTCATTCTGTCACCAAAGACTATTGCTCAGGCCACCGGGATACCAAATATAGGAGAGGAATGGAACAAACGTCGGCAGTTAGAGAAATTCCACTATGAGCCATACATCAAACCTGGGTATATGAGGCACCTGAGCAGGGTTTTTCCTTTCAGATTCCTGAAGGATGAGTTTGCACCACTGATGAAACTCATCATTCGGTATTTCAGTTGTGAGGGCAGATTCTCGCGTCTCTATGCGTACCATGTTCGTTTTTTGATGCATTTCACGAGGGTACGTATGATGAACATTATGTACTTCATGTATCGCAACATAGAGAGGATGATGATTTTTGTACAAAAGAAGACCCCAGCACAGCAACATAGAAGTATATATCATTACGCGCTGATCAAGATCGTAGTGGTACATCAGTTGACACAGCAGGGCATTACTTGGGAGGATTTCATCTCCCGTGACTTCTTCACAGCGCCACAGCCGCCTCCCGAGGTAGTTCATGATGAGGGAGAGCCTTCACACCAGCCTGACATTCCTGAGATCGAGCATATCAGTGCTCCATTGTATGTGACATACCAGCGAGGCCACGGGGCCTTATTTGCAGCTACACGACGAGTACTATCTCCACCCGGGGTGGAAGGGGTCTCGTTGACTCCATCAGCAGAGCGAGTATTATCTCCACATGATGTGGAAGGGGTCTCGCCTTCTTCTTTAGCACAGGTACAGTTTCAGGACAGGGGCAAGAGGCCCATGCATGATGAGGGCCCATCAGGAGGCCGGGACACTGATTTCACGATCATTGATGTTGATGCAAGCTCTCCTAGCTCGAAACTGAAAGAGATCATCCAGGAGCAAAGGGCCGAGAATGACATGCTGAAAGAGAAATTGCAGAGGGCTCAGTGGGTGATAAACTACCTGGAGTAGCGTAACAAACAGTTAGAGGATGAGCACACACTTTATGAGCTGCGGCGAATCCGTGAAGATCGACAATTGGCCCGGAAGAGACCCGGCGACATGACACCAATCGATCGAGATTCTTGCCTCACACGTGTTAACATTCATCTGGAGAAGTTGTTGGAAAAAGCCAACAGAGACAAAGACATTCTTCGTCACATGAAAGGTCATTATTGGGCTCGCATGCATGTCTGCAAAGCAAAAATGAAGATTCTGAAAAGGAGATTGAGCGAAGCACTAAAACGGCGGAAAAGGCCTGATCCACTCCGGATTTTGGCTGAGGCTTCATTGGCTAGACATGATACATGATAGAGGGTCTTCGCTCCAAATTTGAGCAAATTCGGAGAAATTTTTGTCATTTTGAAATATTTTGGTCCAAAAACAGATTTTTCAGCTATACGAGTAGCGCGTCGACGCGCTCGCTTTTGTTTGGGACACTTGCTGAAGCAAAAATTTATATTTCTTGGTTTTTCATGGTAATTTATGCATGCTCAAGTATTTTTGAAGCATTTCATCAAGTTCTGGATGATCAAAAGGCCCAAAAACACCATGAAAGCCACCTTGCTGCCACCTTTTGCACCAGCAGGAAGTACTTCTGGGAGAATGAAGTTTTGGAGGGGCAAATGAGCTCCAAATCAGGAAATTCCACTTGGGTTGGATAGCCAACATCCAGGGCCTTCCAACGAGCTATCATGAGCTCAATTTGGATGCCGGGAAGTGCACAAAAATCAGGTTGAAAGATGCGCTACACGTATGGCTCAGGCGCGCTACGCATATGGATTTTTGGTCAATTTTTCACCTTCCAGCTCAGAATTTCGGCCAGTTGAACCAGTTTTGCTTGTGGATGAAATTTTTGAGTTATCATGATGTAAATTGATGGTTGGCATGTAACTTTGACTCACTTTTACCTATTCTAGATGATTCACTCCTAAAAAAGTAAAAATCAAATGTAAGAATCAGTTTCCTTCCTTTTAGAGGCAAGTTGTTTGGCTGCCTATATTCTAGATCCTTGTTTAGAATTAGTTGAAACTGCTCCTAGAAGGAGGAATTCGACCCGTAGAGGTGTGGGAAGGGGTTAGGATGGTCTATATGATGTATTTTCTCAATCATTTTCAGAGGTTGGACAGGTTGGACTCTTGGGAAAAGTTTGGCACACTATTGTACATATTTTTCACATTTTGGCTAAGGAAAGATCAGAGGTTTTGCAGCACCTGTTGGGATTCTTGTGGCTTTCAGTTCTTGATGGTGTTTTCTCTCAGTTTATTGTAATTTCTTTCATGTTTAATGTATGCCATTCCCTTCTTATGCTTCTCAAACTAAATGAATGAGTAAATGAGGTTGAATCCATTGATTTCAGTGCTCTGCCTTTGAATTTGTTTAGTTTTACATGTTTTCGCCTGTTTGGAGAGGATCCATGTTCTCCCCTGCCCTCTTCAGCTCCTTTTCGTTCTAATCCATCCATACACCTGATAAAAAGCATCAAGACTATTTCCTACCTCACCCCAACTCAAATTTTGCAAAGATCTAGCCTTATCCCCGAACCCAAAAATTGTTTTTCCCATTTCTCCAACAAAAACCCAAAAAATCAAAATCAAGCTTTCCTATCTCTTTACTAGCCTAAAATCAGTATTCATTATAATTCATCTCAACCCCTTTGAAAACCATTTGCCGAGATAGACCCGGAGAGAGCCCTCTCCTATCCTCGTAGGGCTAGCTACGAGGCTGAGCGTGGTTTGATGTAGCCTTGAGTTTTACCTTATTTCAGCCTAAGGTAGATTTGAGCGCTAACACATTGGTTGATCATTCCAGTGGTGAGACATTCCAGAGCTTTCTCCAAGATGGAATCTCTTAGGAGACTCTTTGATTCTGTCCATTCTCATCTCTTTGATCTCTCTAGAAATATCTTGCATGGCTCTCAAAAGGATATTGGGAAAATCCTTTTCTTCTTCTTTACTTCCAGATTCAGGGGCTTTACCCTTGTCTTTATCATCATTGGTGTAATCAAATTTCTTCTGTATTCTTTTTAGATAACTCTTCTCTCTGTCAGTAAGAGGTTCTTCTTCTTCTGAAGACATATTGGCTTCTTACAGGTTGTGCCAAGATGATTGCTCGGATACCACTGTAATATCCCAAAATGGGAAATGCAGCAATGTTAAACAATACTGCTCAGAAAATAACGCAGTTCATCCAAGTAAAAGTAGGAGTCCAATATGGAGACCCTTCTTAATCATTTATAATAGAAAATAAGATGTACAATGAAGCCCATAAAATGTAGAATAGGAAATAGAAGTCTCCAATGAAGAAATATCCTCAAAAAGAGGTGCAGCAAACATATAAATGAGCAGAAACTGCCTTCAAAAAGTTATTTTTATTATGATGCGACAGCTGTTGATTACAACTTAGATATAGAGAAAAATAATGCATGAACAGTCAGATCTATGACAGATCCATACACTATAGATTTCTACTTCAAATACCCCTTGGGGTTTTCAACAATACATGAAGCACATGGAGTAGATCTGAGATCTAAAGCTGTAGATCTGCAGAAATATTGAGATTTACAGGAATATTCACATTTGATCTGATGTATACAATAGAATGAACCTCTACAATGGATCTCAAAGGTGAAGGGCATATCCCCAACACACAAGAAAGACTCCTCCAAAATGTTCTACCAAAAGTCCCTGCAATAGCACCTACAGGAAAATGCAGATCTGGAAGGAAAACTGCACTGTAGGGTTTTAGATAAGTTTGGCCTAATGCCAAGATCTGAAAATGCAGCTCCAAAGGTCCAATACACTCTTGCCAATGGGATAGAAGACTTTCCCACTGAAAAGAGGCACTAAGTTGGCCTAGATTTGAGTAGATCTAGCCTCCACTTGCTGCAGCTTACAAGGACAACCAAACCCTCAAAAGGATCTGCGTTGTAGTTGGAAGATGAATTTTGAACAAATGCCTGATAGTGGACAAGACATACAAGACTCTTCCAAGAGGCCTCTCAAGGAAATAGGTGGGATTCGCGATCAGGAACACCCAATGCTAAACAGCACTATTCTCTACTAAACAGCCAAGAGAATGATATATGTCTAAATAGACAATATATTCAGAAATATAATACTATCAACAACCTTCTCATGTTGTGTCCCTCTTCCTCTTATAAGATAGAAATCTTACAAAACCCTAAACCATCTCAATGATTTAGCTTCTTTCACATGTGCCACCTCCAACTGAGACTGCATTGTGCATCAATGAGGATCACTTCTTCTAGACAGCGTTGTTTATTGTTCATGGTTGACCCAGTCAAATGTCTCAATCCCTTTCACACATAAGGGTGTTTATTTAGATAGCCCAGATTTAGCTTTGTTCATACGTGGCATTGATATATTCACTATTTTTAGGAGTTTTTATTGTCCTCCTTTACACATTTATTCATGCAACAAGAAAATGAAACAAAATAGTATATTCCCATTAGCTTGGGCTAATTGGGAATATTACAAAGAAAGGGATCTCCACGTCAACCAACAATGTCGCCTACCCTAGAGCATCAAGCCCTTCACGGATGAGGTATTATGTGATATTGCTCCTCTTGATGTTTGTGGTGTATTATTAGGCCCAACATACTTATGGAAGCGACCTGTTGTGTATGAGTCTAGACATCGCGCCATTATTTTTACTTTGGGAAATAATTTGTATAGGATACCGAAGGTAGCACCGCCTATCTCCATCTCTTTGATCACTGCAAAACAATGCAGTAAGCTCATTTCCAAAACCGGGAAATTTGTTTTCCTGATAATCTACCCTCAGGGCAAGAAGAAGACTTTAGCCACAACCTCTAGACAGGGCTTCTCTGCCTGGCAACAATAGATGGACAAGTTCATGGAGGAGTATGGGGACATATTCACCTTACCCACATGGGTACCTTTGCATTATCAGGTCAAGCACTCCATTGATCTGACCCCAGGCACACCACTACCCAATGGACCGATCTATCGACACTCTTTTCTTGAGAACGACAAAATCAAGAGGCAGATTCAGGAGTTGTTGCAAAAAGGTCACGTCCAGTAGATTTCATCGCCCTGTGGGAGCCCGATCGTGTTGGTGTAGAAGAAGGATGGGACTTGGAGACTCTGTATTGACAATCGAGCATTATACAAGATCATTGTC
This sequence comes from Pinus albicaulis, assembly GCA_034641835.2. Taxonomy (NCBI): domain Eukaryota; kingdom Viridiplantae; phylum Streptophyta; class Pinopsida; order Pinales; family Pinaceae; genus Pinus; species Pinus albicaulis. Next base: position 528,808,282 of record CM076580.1, read on the forward strand.
CGGAATAGGTATCCGATCCCGCGGATTGATGACCTTTTGGACCAACTCAGGGGGGGCAAATATTTCAGCAAGATCAACTTGAAGTCCAAGTATCACCAGGTACCAATCAAACCCTTTGATGTGTGGAAGACTATTTTTAAAGCAAAGGAGGGACTTTTGAATGGTTGGTATTACCTTTCGGGTTGGAGAATGCTCCCACAACCTTCATGAGGCTAATGGATGACATATTGTGACAATTCACCAACTTATTCGTGGTGTTGTATTTGGATTTTATCCTAATATTCAACCAGAGTTGGGAAGAACACCTCCACCACATTCGATAGGTTTTCCAAACACTACGGCAACACAAATTGTGTGCCAATTTGGAGAAATTCATTTTTGGCCTAACCAGGGGGTGCATGTGGACCCAGTTAAAATCTAGGTCATTTGGGATTGTCCAACCCCAACCACTCTAACAGAGCTCCGCAGCTTTCTGGGTCTTCCCAATTTCTACCGCATGTTCGTGTTGGGGTTCTCTCATATCACTTGGCCTTTAAGTCAAGTCACCAAGGGAGGAGCGAGAGGAAATTTATTTTGGTTTGTATCTCAATAGAAGACGTTCGTGGAGTTGAAGCATCACCTCTACTCTGCAATAGTGCTCACATTTTCAGACTTGCAGAAACCATTTGAGATTGAGATAGATGCCTCTGACTATGCTATTGGGGAAGTACTTACTTAATAGGGGCATCTAATTTCATATCATAGTGAGACACTTTCAAAAAATTTCTGTAAGTATCCCACCTATGAAAAAGAAATGTATTCCATTGTGCAGGCCTACTGGCAATATAATCATTACATTTTGGGGAAGGAAATGGTCATCCACATAGATCATTGAGCCCTGCAATTCATACAGACATAAGGGAATTTTCAGAATGGTCACCATCAGAAATGGTCAACATGTCTGCAACAGTTTCATTTGAACATCAAGTACAAGAAGGGAAGTGTCAATAACGTTGTAGATTGCCTTTTAGAAAGGAAGTGCACAGATATTTTGGTTGATATCAATATTTTCAGAGAGAAATTTCAAGCTTTGTTGGACAGTGGGTTACCAAGTCCTATGCTCTCAGAGGATCAAATAATGGACTTAGAAACCTATGTAAAGAAAATAAATGCTCGTGCTCAAAATACAGATGCTTGTTCTCCTAGTTTACCACCATCCACATTACCAACAGGGAGAAATATCTATGATAGAGTGAGGAATCCTTAGTCACCCCAAAATATGGGCTAGGATAGTGTGAGATATTTTCAATTATTTAGTGTATAAATAAACCCTCAAAGAGAGTATTGAGGGTGGATTCTATTACTCTGCTGTAACATTGAGATTTTCGGAATAAAAGCATTTTGGAGAAATTTTTCCGTGGCTTACTGGATGACGATTTAAAGCACTGGACTTGTTGCAGGATTCATGTGTTGGACTACAGTTCAATAAGTTTTTCTACCCTTTTGTCTGAAATACTATATTAGTTTATAATATCATCATATCCATTTCTGAATAATTTACATAAAGGATTGAATCAGAATTTGCTTAATTGTACTCTGATTTCAAATGTGGTTGTTCTTAATGTTTTCTTCTAAATTAGTTATAAGCATGAATTCTTAAACGCTCTTGCTTTGCTAATTTAAACATTGTTGATTACTATAATAAAGAATTCTTCATTGCTCTTTGTTTGTAGTCATCTCCTTTCTTTCTTTTGAACATGGTGAAAGATTCTTAGCTGCCTTTCATCCCTTCAAGATCATCCCATCCACTTTAAATTTTAAGGATTGTTCTCTGTCTAGCTATCTTGCTTTGTAATACCATCTTGTGTTTAGAATAGAAATCAGGTAAAGCCATCCTTTGACTCCATAGCCCAATGGGCCAAAAACTCTCAACCTTGCCCTTAGTTTGTGGATTCCACCATTTTTCCAAAACAAACTTTGAATCTATAACTAGCCTAAAACCTTCTAAGATAAATCATAAAGAGAGAGCCCTCTCTGGATGCAGATTGGCTAGATTCTGCATCTAAAAGGTTGGTTTGTGGTTACCTCGGGTATACTTTACTCTTACACAACTTCTAAGAAAACCTGAGTGATAACATAGGGGATTGGTGATTGTTTCCATGAGCCACTTAGGATGGCTCACTTTGTTTAGATGATAGCGTGGAGATTGGAGTGTCTCATGGGGGATGAATCACCCACAATTTATCATCCCTCATGTCTTGAGAAGACCAATGGATTGCATATGTTTCTTTCTATGTATCTCCCACTTCTTCATGATGACAACTATTTGGGTTATTCACCAAAGGCAAACTTGTATTCTTGGGAGGAGACAAATCCTTTGGAGATTTTGCAAAGTCCTTATGAGTTGCTTGAGGACAAGAAACATTTTGGAGGGGAGGACTGTAATATTCCCAATTAGCCTCAAGCTAATTGGAATATTGAATTTTTCTTTACTTTTATATTCATGAATAAATTTAAAAGGGAGGAACATAAAAACTCCTAAAATCAGTGAATAAATCAATGCCCCATGTGAAAAAGGCTAAATCTGGGCTACTTCAATAAAACACCCTTATGTGTGAAAGGGGTTGAGACTTTTGACTCAGTAAACAGGACCAAATCAACAGCACTATCCAGATTCAATGAACCCCATAGATGCACAGCGCAGTTTTAGATGGAGGCCACACATGTGAAAGGAGCTAAATCATTGAGATGGTTTAGGGTTTTGCAAGATCTCATTCTTGTAAAAGGAAGAGGAGGAAAACAAGAGAAGGATTGTTGATGACCATTATTTCTGAAGAATATGTCTGTTTAGAAATTTCTCATTCTCTTGATTGTTTAGCAGAGAATAGTGTTGTTTAGCACAAGGATTTCCTGTTTAGGAATCCTTATCTTTCCTTGAGTAGCTCTTGGGAGAGACTTGTATTACTTGTCCACTATCAGGCTTAAGGCCAAGCTTCTCCCAAGTGGAGCCTATATCTATTCAGATCTAGGCCAATCTAGTGCCCCTTTTCAATGGGAGAGGCTTCAATCCCATTGGCAAGAGTGTTCTGGATCATTTGAGCTTTAGATCAACATCTTGGCATCAGGCCAAATAGTTCTTCAAGCTGATAGTGCAGTCCCTCTTCCAGTACTGCGTTATCTGCAAAGAGGAAAGTTGCAAGGTGATTTCAAAAAGTTTGAGGAGTGATCTCTAGTGTTGGGGATGTGCCCTTCACTGTGGTGATCGATGGATTTCTGTTCTTATCCATGTCATATTCAGATATGATCTAAATAATCCTATATATGCTTCAGAAATTCTAAATATATCTGTATATTTGCTGCATAGAATCTCAGATCTACTCCATGTGCTTCATGATTTGCTGAAATCCCCAAGGGGAATGTAAAGTAGAGACAATATAGTGTATGGATCTGTCATGGATCTGACTGTTCATGAATTATTTTGTTCTAGATCTAATATTTAATCTGCTGCTACAGTACACTCAATAAAATAATGATGTCAAGCCTTTGCAGTCAATTCTATGTGTTGCAGCCCCTCTTTTTGAGGGTTTATTTCTGTAGAAGTCTTCTATTTTCTGTTCTAAGACTCATGGGCTTCAATATCATTCTGATTTTCTGATCTATATGACACTATTGAGCCTCTATATTGGCCTACTGCTGCTACCTTGCTGAACTTCATTATTTCTGAAGCAGTGTTGTTTGATCTTGTTGCAGTCCCTTTCTGGGGTATTTTCCAACTGCACTAGGTGTTGGGAGACCTGTTTAACCCACCTTCAAGTATTTATTTCTGATCTCCTCTTGGATTCAGGTCTTAGATTGTCAGATCTAAGGGACCCAAGGGTTGGTTTCCAATCCTGTAGCATACATTCCTGAAAAATGCATTTTTCAGGCATGCCTTGCTAGCAGTCCCAATTTGGGGATATTACAAATGGCTTTAGTAAACACAAATCCTTTTCACAAGGCAACGAATTTTCTTAGAATACTATGGAAATTATGTCATGATTTTTGTTGAAATCCTACAAAAATTAACTTTTCATGAAAATTTGTGGCCTTCGTAGACAATTAGCCTTGTCAGTATCAAAATAAAACAAATCATCAATGATTTACCAATGGGACCCATCTCACTAACTAAATCAATTTGTTATATAAATAGTGAAACAAGTTTGTGCATGATATTCATTTATGACTGTTAACAGTTATTGTTCACGGTTTCAAAGCTAATTTTCATAATTGTCATGAGCTTTTTCTATTATTACTACATATATGCATCTAGTCATTTAAAAAACTTGTATGGTTGCCAAGAAATAGTTGAATTTTTTTGGGAAATTCAAGATGGAAAATTCATCGAAAAACCTTTCAGAACATAGTATAGGTACACAACGGTCTTATATTGTATTGCAATTTTTGTTTGTATGACACGTATTACAATGGTATTAAATTAACAAAAAAATATGCAGTTAGTGGAGAAAATGGTTCTACAATATCAATACTTATTTATATTTCTTCTTAAAAACGTTAGCTTTGATATTTTCAATTGTTATTTATTAAGAGTGTCATATTTGGTAGTTTTCACATGAAAAATAATAATAGCTGGAAATTTCCATTACAACAGCAATTTGCAAATTTACTTGACATTGAAGAAGAATATAAGGAGCAGTTAAATGAACCAAGCTATTTTCAATTATACAACCAACGAATTCTCTAGCGAATACTTTCCTAGTCTCACTTCTCAATGGTATTCAACAATTCATTTTCTCAATTTCTTGGGTTCTTTCACAATTCTTTCTACAATGTATTTCTTTTTATGTAGAATTGTTTAAAGATTTGTATTTTCTCATTACATATATTATGAACACATGATATCTACCAATTTTTTAGAAATTGTATATGGGTTTGTATTTTCTCATTACATCTTATCAATTCACTATTTATTTCTCTTTTTCCTCTAGTATGTGTATCTTCTTTTCCCTAATAATTTAAATTTTAGAAGAAGAAAGAACCAGTGCAATTTTTGCATCTCATAATGTATAGCCAAATATGTTTACACAACATATAGTTTATTAAATTTGTAGGAATCGAGTATCAAATATCAACAATCGATGCCCAAAGAATAACTGAGGAAAAATAGAAACAAAAATTGCTAAATCCTGCACAACAATCTTCACCTTCTACACTTGTCATTGGTCCAATGTCATCCACGACTCAAGCAAAAAGAAAATCTTGGTTTTGGAAAATTGGTTATTGGCCAGTCAGCAGGTCATCGACATGAGCAAGCTAATTTCCACAAATTATTTCCATACCAAAAGCATAGATTTCAAACACCCAAGTCCAAAAGTGTCTTCAATAGAGGAATCATTGAAGAGGATATATACGTAGAAAGTGATGGCAGTGAAATTCCTAACCAAGTTTCTATTCGTTTAGCAAAAAATTATAAAATAATGGAACAAATTGCAAAAGAGGAAATTATTTTTAGTGAACGTCCTGTCACATTGCAGAATGCAAAGTCTAACAAGACCAAAAAAAATTTGAGAGTCGAAAAGGCAAAGCTTGAAAATGAAAATATTATTGAACAAGAACATGTGGATATTGATCTGTATGGATTTGATACAATGGGGCTCATGGTATTGAAACAATATACCAATGATGCAATTACTAAAAGTGTTACCAGTGTGCTTGCAGAAAATCATATAATGAAAAGGAAATTAAAATAAATATAAGACATTGCAAATCCAACTCCTTTGTTAATGACTCCACTCGTAGTATGGTCACCTTCTTCATCAAGTCCTATTATTGTGACACTGCAAAAATTCAACAAGGATACAAATTTTCTTAATGTAGTGAAGACATATATCCTTGTGAACATATTCAAAAGATTAGAAATTATTGAATATGCTTGGAAAATAAGTTTATGATTTAACGTTTTTGCAAGAGAAAAAAAAAATTACAGATTTGGTTAATAGTAATCTTACATAACACAAGAAATTCATTGACATTTAATTAAATACTTTTAAATGTATGCTAGAAATACTCTCTGATTTTGAAAAGCAAAACCGACAGTTACCAAATGTTAAACGAGGGAAGCAATTAGAAGTTGGGTGGGCAGAAAGAGTCACTACACTTGAGAATATCAAGTTTGCATGTAGTGAAATATCCAAAAGGATAGATGATGCCTATTTTAGGGCAATGGACATTATAAAAGGCTTAGATGGTCTGGGCATATTGCAGGATTCTAGGTTAATTTCAAAGGATATGTTACAAATTCAATTGCAGGAGAAAAAACAGAAAATGGAAGTAGATTTTGATAGCATCATTGATTTTACTACAGAAAATATTGGAGCATGGCTACCTACTTTTTCCAAGGTCAATAAGAAGAATGTTAGGTCGATTGTCTATGTACAGGAAGAAACTAGATAATTTGAGAAATAGATTTTCACCAAAAACGTGAAAATGGAAGTCATAGTTTCCCCCGACAATGAATACATTAAAATAATGGTCAGTGTGTTTCTTCAATGAGTCACGGATTTGTAATAAATATTACATATTGTTTTTTTCTATCTACATATATCATTCAGGGAAGTGTAACACCAATTTCCGCTACAACAAATCCATTTAGTTTACAATTTTCTTTGGACAATTCTGATTTTATTAAGGAATTTTGTCTTTGAATACCATGTTTTGAATATTCTCTTGTATAAATCTGATTTATGGCCACGCTCATTGACATTTTTTTTTTACATGTGTTTTCTATAAATTTCAAAAAATATCCTTTTAATTTTTCTATTGCATTTAGTGTTGTGTTGTTGCTTTAAATGAAATTAAACATTTGGCAATGATTTGGCATTCTAGACATATATCTCTTAATAATATAATACTACAATGAAAATTTTTGTTGAACACAACAATTTGCTTCTGCACAGTTAAAGTTTTACACAATGAATGCCATACTTAAAAAACTATAAATCCAAAAATCAAAAATATAAATTAAATTAAATTAGTTATGATCTTGTTGACAAAAAATTCTTTTAATCCATATGTCTTAAATCTAAATATGTTGTGAACAAATTGTTATTTACAAATTGAAGTACAAGAACTAGGGAAACTTTGGTGTCCATTTATTAGGTTTCTATATATATTTCTTTATATAGTAAGTTGTTTTCTCATATATATGTTATTAAGATATGTTTCTCCGCACAACTAGTCGTTTTCTCGTATATGCATTATTAAATCCTTATAGCTAGTCATTTTATTTTGCATACGTTATTAAATACATATTCGAGATTATTTTTTGATGACGCAAAAATTGAATTTTCCAATCTAAAATATTAGCAATAAAATATTTTTGTGTGAAGTGTGGAGTTCCAGACAAAACAATATTTCTACGTACATTAAACTTCCTCCATACAATCAAATCTTTTGTTCAATGAAATGAGGTTTTGTACATAATGTTTTGTGCATTTCGCATAACTTTTACTCAATTGACTATTGATATGCATTATCTATAACTAAATTGTTAGAAATAATAGTATCAATAAAATAATTTCGCGCAAATTTTGTGTGGTAAACCCTAATGCCATCAGTTCCATGCAAACGAATTCTGGTTCATGTCAAATTTATGAAAATAATTTGTATGATTATAAGGTTTATCAAATGTGCACGAGCTTTAGAAAGGGGATGTTAAAGTTTAACAAAGGAATGAAGAGTTCGACGAAGGAACCAACCTCATGACTGAAACCTCAAGGTTTCCCCAAGGTGAAGAGAAGGTGAACATCTTACAAAGAAAGCAAATATTTGAAAAAAAAAAGAGTCTAACTCATAATAATGGTTGGATCAAATTTGTGAGAAATGACAGAGTGGTATGCATGAATAAATGATGTTTCATTGTGATCAATACGACAAGGGATGGCCTCTATACTTTGATCAGCTCTTAGTTCTCTCCAGAATACTACACAAAAAAAAATTACCACACACAGACACATGGTCATTAATTAAATGACCATGATTAAATGCAATTATGTTGGACACCATTATATCAATTTTTTTCACCTTTTCATTTATATCAATGTTCTATGATTTATCCTCATTAGTCAGTGTTTATAGTGTTGTAGGTAGAGACATTTCTTTCCCTTGAGCAATATATAAATTTATATGCATTGTTTATCACTAAAATATTAGCAACAATATATTATAAGTCCAACAATTGCCTCAGTCTTATTGTGAACATAAAATATGCAATTTTTAATACTAAAATATTAGCAATAAAAACCTTTAGTGCAAAGTGTGACATTATACACATTGAATGCTTATTCTGCACAATAGACTTCTTATGCACTTCCACACAAATGTCTTATTTGAAACATATTCGGAGATATGAACATAAGCATAAAGATATAATGTGTGTGGAGGAAGCTTTGCAAACAACATTGTGTGGAGCAAGAAAAGTGGAACATGCATAGTCTTCCATAGAAATATGGGCGAAATATGCACTCACAACCACCTCCACATTCAATATTAATGCGGTTTTTTACATTATCACTTTAATAACATTAGTTATAACTAAAATATGAGATATAATATTAGCATTTGTTATAAAGTGAATATTTTCACTCGCACAAGATCTTGAAGAAACATAATTTCTAAATATTCGAAATATTTACAATTAAAATATTGGTAGTAGCTTCGTATACGTCAACAGTTTACTAAAATAGCTACTTGCTCAAGTATAGTCTACCCATGCGCTGAGACGGAAATGTGGGAAAAATGCAGATCCCACTTAATTAACTGTAGATACAAATAGATATGCATTATTTATCATACATTGAAAGATTCCTCCACACAATGAACGTTCTTCAAAATTCCACACAAATTTAAATATTATTAATAGAATAAGGAGGGGGTGAGGCAACGACAAGATACACAAGTCGTTGTGAAGAGATGCTTTTACAAAATTCCAGTTTGCACTTCGTATGAATGTTTACAGAGGACGAGGTATGTCTGGAAAAATGAGGAATATTATCATGTTTCATTGTTTGGAGCTTTTACTGTACAGATTACAAATTTTGTGTGGAAGATCAGTTGTGTAGAGCTTTTGATTTTAGAGCTACGTGGGTGAAAATGTGAAGTTGGGTTACACTTTTGTGAGAATTGGGGGCAGAAAAAAAATTTCGGCAATAGTTCAGCCGAACTTTCTAAAAAGTTGGGCCGAACTCGTTCTGCCGTTTAGATTGACGGCATATTTATGGCGTGGGCAAACAGATTTTTGGCTGGACATGGGAAAACTGGCAACAATAGTTCAGCTGAACTAAAACTTCGGCCAAACTTTTAAAATAGTTTGGTTGAACTCATATTTTATAAATATATCACCCGTGAACTTTTTTCATTTTCGTGTGTCCTTGTTTGCATTATCTGTTTTTCGCGGGGTTCTGCTGTGATTTTCCTTTCTGTCTGTTTTTGTGGCACTATTGTGCTGCTCTGTTGCTGAATTGGCGTCGTGCCCTTCTTTTCATTATCTGTTTTTTGCGGGGTTCTGCTGTGATTTTTGTTTATGTGTTTGTTTTTGCGGCGCTGCTGCTCTGTTGTTGATTTGGCACCCGTGAATCATTTCTGTGGTGTTGTTGCTGCTCTGTTGTTGATTTGGCTCGCGAATTGATGCTCAGGAGTTGCACTGAGCGAATTTCCAGGTAATATAACCATGAAATGAATTATCTGAGGTGATTGATTATGGAATATGTTGTTTACATGTTCGAAATATTACATTGAAATGAATTATCTGAGGTGATTGATTATGGAATATGATGTTTACATGTTCGTAATATTACATGAATAACTTACCTTGTAGATTCCAAATAGGTTATTTGTATAAATGCAATGGATTGGCCTTACTTGCTTAATGTGTATGCTTATTAAGTACATGCTTTTAGGCTATGTTTATTGTGTGATCATGTACAAGCCATAATGAACCTTCATAAGTGCCTTGTCTCTACAGCTGAGAACTCGTATTGATATCTTCATAATGCCTGCTTAGTTCCTATATTTTATGGGTTCTAATTTGAAGGGTGTAACGAAGGGTCATTTGTCAGGCTAACCAAAATACCAGAACCCAGGCCTTCGACTTTATTTTTCCCCTAAGATTTAAAATTCTTCCAGTGCTTGACTATGCCCCCCCAATTCCACAGCCTTGGATTCCTATTCCCTGTTTTGGGTATGAGTTAACTGCCTGATCTTAGAACAGTGTGTTTTAAGACGAGAAAGAGTACTGTAATAACGAACATAGTAACTCCATACTTACTAGTGGTTAACTGCTTGGTGGTGCCCATACTTACTTATAGTAATACAAGTAACTAATTACTATATACTAGTACATTATGCTCAAGAAGCACATTGGAAATCACCTTTATTGATTATTGTTTTGGGTATGAGTTAACTGCCTAATCTTAGAACAGTGTGTTTTAAGACCTTACTTGCTTAATGTGTATTCTTATTAAGTACATGCTTTCAGGTTATGCTTACTGTGTGATCGTGTACAAGCCATAATGAACCTTCATGAGTGCCTTGTCTCTACAGCTGAGAACTCATATTGATATCTTCATAATACCTGCTTAGTTCCTATATGTTATGGGTTCTCCTTTGAAGGGTGTAATGAAGGGTCGTTTTTCAGGCTGACCGAAATACCAGAACCCAGGACTTCAACTTTATTTGTCCCCTAAGATTGAAACTTCTTCCAGTGCTTGACTGTGCCCCCCCAATTCCACAACCCTGGCTTCCTATTCCCTGTTTTGGGTATGAGCTAACTGCCTAATCTTAGAACAGTGTGTTTTAAGACGGGAAAGAGTACTGTAATAACGAACATAGTAACTCCATACTTACTAGTGGCTAACTGCTTGGTGGTGCCCATACTTACTTATAGTAATGCAAGTAACTGATTACTATATAGCAGTACCTTATGCTCAAGAAGCACATTGGAAATCACCTTTATTGAATACTTTTCTGGGTATGAGCTAACTGCCTAATCTTAGAACTGTGTGTTTTAAGATGGGAAAGACTACTGTAATAACGAACATGGTAACTCCATACTTACTAGTTTATAACTGCTTGGTGGTGCCCATACTTACTTATAGTAATACAAGTAACTGATTACTATATACCAGTACATTATGCTCAAGAAGCACATTGGAAATCACCTTTATTGATTACATAGACAACGTACATCTCTAATCTAGTATAGTGTAAACAAAGCATGATTTGTTATAAGTGAAATAGCTTGCACTAGGTAGATAAGGTGATTCAATAGTCATAACTGATTAGAGTTACTAGACTAGTACAGATAGTGTGTGAATTCTGCAAATGAATTTTATCTTTTATACTTGACCTACAACCAATTTCTACTTTAATACTTTAACCATTCACCATTTGTATACATTTAAATCTAACATTCAAATATAGCATAGCATATATAAATTTTCTTTCATAATACAAAGCTAAAGGATTTAGAGGAATAGTAGTGATGGAATGAAATGTAACATTGTATAGTTTGATCCCTTGTTGGCCTTTATATCATAGAACCATTTTCATATTTACACAAATATCATAACTGATTAGATATTAGACTACATATATTCATATAGAACTTGCAAATAGTATGGTGGGAATGTGGATCTCATGACTCTTCATAATGTATAATGATTCATTCCACTTCTACTCTAGATAGAGAAAGTAATGACTTTTTCTTGCTTAACCATGAAACCAAAGACTCTTCTAAGTAGAATTATACATTGACCAAGTAATGACCATTTATTGCTTAAACATGCAACCAAAGACTCTTCTAAGTAGAATTATACATTGTCCACTTGTACTTTTCATATCATCCACACAAGCCTAGTTGAATCTCTCTATGTTGTCAATGTAAATTTCTCACCTTTTGGGTACTATAGTCCATTGTTTGTAGTCTCTTTCACTTGTATCTTAATATTTGTTTTTTGTTAATAGATGACTATATTATATTGAAATATTCCAACTAATATAAATTCCAAAATTATACCTAGTCTAAACCTTGTTATGTATATCAAGCTTCCTATCATATAGATGTAAAGGTTATGATCAACATCACCTCATTCATCATCCATCATCTGCACATAACTTGCATCCAATTGATTTTATAAAAACACATTAGCCAATAAAAAAACCATTGAAACCAAAAGTGATTTGATAGTTCTATAGGCAGAGTTTTTAAAGGGCTAGGTAGCCTTTGGATCTCATCTTTTATGAAAGGTTACATATCCAATAAATTCCCCTACAGTCAATCTCTGGAATAGATCTAAATAGAAGTTTTTCATTTTCATATCCATGGTCTCAAAAAATGAGAGAGAAAAAACCTTTTATATTCAATGTATGTAAAACACAAATTAGCCACATCTCTAGAATAGATCTAAATAGAAGTTTTTCATTTTCATATCCATGGTCTCAAACAATGAGAGAGAGAGAAAAAACCTTTTATATTTAACATGTAAAACACAAATTAGCCATAAAAGTTTCCCATTGAAACCAAAAGTGATTTGATACAAAACATAGGTTTTAGCCTAAGAGTAAATTCCCCTACAGTCAATCTCTAGAATAGTTTTAAATATAATTTTTTCATTTTCATATCCATGGTCTCAAACAATGAGAGAAAAAACCTTTTGTATTCAATGTATGTAAAACACAAATTAGCCATATCTCTAGAATAGATCTAAATAGAAGTTTTTCATTTTCATATCCATGGTCTCAAACAATGAGAGAGAAAAAAACCTTTTATATTCAACATTTAAAACAAAAATTATCCATAAAAGTTTCCCATTGAAACCAAAAGTGATTTGATACAAAACATAGGTTTTAACCTAAGAGTAAATTCCCCTACAGTCAATCTCTGGAATAGTTTTAAATAGAAGTTTTTCATTTTCATATCCATGGTCTCAAACAATGAGAGAAAAAACCTTTTATATTCAATGTATGTAAAACACAAATTAGCCACATCTCTAGAATAGATCTAAATAGAATTTTTTTATTTTCATATCCACGGTCTCAAAAAATGGGAGAGAAAAAAACCTTTTATATTCAACATGTAAAACAAAAATTAGCCATAAAAGTTTCCCATTGCAACCAAAAGTGATTTGATACAAAACATAGGTTTTAACCTAAGAGTAAATGCCCCTATAGTCAATCAATCTCTGGAATATTTTTAAATATAGAAGTTTTTCATTTTCATATCCATGGTCTCAAACAATGAGAGAGAAAAAAACCTTTTATATTCAACATGTAAAACACAAATTAGCCATAAAATTTTCCCATTGAAACCAAAAGTGACTTGGTACAAAACATAGGTTTTAACCTAAGATTAAATGCCCCTATAGTCAATCAATCTCTGGAATAGTTTTAAATATTGAATTTTTTCATTTTCATATCCATGGTCTCAAACAATGAGAGAAAAAACCTTTTATATTCAATGTATGTAAAACGCAAATTAGCCACATTTGGAATAGTTTTAAATATAGAAGTTTTTCACTTTCATATCCATGGTCTCAAACAATGAGAGAAAAAACCTTTTATATTCAATGTATGTAAAACACAAATTAGCCACATCTCTAGAATATATCTAAATAGAAGTTTTTCATTTTCATATCCATGGTCTCAAACAATGAGAGAGATAAAAAAACCTTTTATATTCAACATGTAAAACACAAATTAGCCATAAAATTTTCCCATTGAAACCATAATTGATTTGATACAAAACATAGGTTTTAACCTAAGAGTAAATGCCCCTACAGTCAATCTCTGGAATATTTTTAAATAGAAGTTTTTCATTTTCATATCCATGGTCTCAAAAAATGAGAGAAAAAACATTTTATATTCAATGTATGTAAAACACAAATTAGCCAGATACTAGAATAGATCTAAATAGAAGTTTTTCATTTTCATATCCATGGTCTCAAACAATGAGAGAGAGAAAAACCTTTTATATTCAACATGTAAAACACAAATTAGCCATAAAATTTTCCCATTGAAACCATAAGTGATTTGATACAAAACATAGGTTTTAACCTTAGTAAATGCCCCTACATTCAATCTCTAGAATAGATCTAATTAGAATTTTTTCATTTTCATATCCATGGTCTCAAACAATGAGAGAAAAAAACTTTTATATTCAATGTATGTAAAACACAAATTAGCCATATCTCTAGAATAGATCTAAATAGAAGTTTTTCATTTTCATATCCATGGTCTCAAAAAATGAGAGAGAAAAAAAACCTTTTATATTCAACATGTAAAACACAAATTAGCCATAAAAGTTTCCCATTGAAACCATAAGTGATTTGATACAAAACATAAGTTTTAACCTAAGAGTAAATGCCCCTACAAGTCAATCAATCTCTCGAATAGTTTTAAATATAGAATTTTTTCATTTTCATATCCATGGTCTCAAACAATGAGAGAAAAAACCTTTTATATTCAATGTATGTAAAACACAAATTAGCCATATCTCTAGAATAGATCTAAATAGAAGTTTTTCATTTTCATATCCATGGTCTCAAACAATGAGAGAGAAAGAAACCTTTTATATTCAACATGTAAAACACAAATTAGCCATAAAAGTTTCCCATTGAAACCAAAAGTGATTTGATACAAAACATAGGTTTTAACCTAAGAGTAAATGCCCCTACAGCCAATCAATCTCTGGAATAGTTTTAAATATAGAAGTTTTTCATTTTCATATCCATGGTCTCAAACAATGAGAGAAAAAAACCTTTTATATTCAATGTATGTAAAACAAAAATTAGCCACATCTCTAGAATAGATCTAAATAGAAGGTTTTCATTTTCATATCCATGGTCTCAAACAATGAGAGAGAGAAAAAAACCTTCTATACTCAACATGTAAAACAAAAATTAGCCATAAAAGTTTCCCATTGAAACCATAAGTGATTTGATACAAAACATAGGTTTTAACCTAAGAGTAAATGCCCCTACATTCAATCTCTGGAATAGTTTTAAATAGAAGTTTTTCATTTTCATATCCATGGTCTCAAACAATGAGAGAAAAAACCTTTTATATTCAATGTATGTAAAACACAAATTAGCCACATATCTAGAATAGATCTAAATAGAAGTTTTTCATTTTCATATCCATGGTCTCAAACAATGAGAGAGAGAAAAAAACCTTTTATATTCAACATGTAAAACACAAATTAGCCATAAAGTTTCCCATTGAAACCAAAAGTGATTTGATACAAAACATAGGTTTTAACCTAAGAGTAAATTCCCCTACAGTGAATCTCTAGAATAGTTTTAAATATAAGTTTTTCATTTTCATATCCGTGGTATCAAACAATGAGAGAAAAAACCTTTTTTTATTCAATGTATGTAAAACATAAATTAGCCACATCTCTAGAATAGATCTAAATAGAAGTTTTTCATTTTCATATCCATGGTCTCAATTAATGAGAGAGAGAAAAAAACCTTTTATATTCAACATGTAAAACACAAATTAGCCATAAAAGTTTCCCATTGAAACCAAAAGTGATTTGATACAAAACATAGGTTTTAACCTAAGAGTAAATGCCCCTACAGTCAATATATGGAATATTTTTAAATAGAATTTTTTCATTTTAATATCCATGGTCTCAAACAATGAGAGAAAAAACCTTTTATATTCAATGTATGTAAAACAAAAATTAGCCATATCTCTAGAATAGATCTAAATAGTAGTTTTTCATTTTCATATCCATGGTCTCAAACAATTAGAGAGAAAAAAACCTTTTATATTCAACATGTATATAGTATTTAGAAACAAAAAGTAATTTGATACAAAACATAGGTTTTAACAAATTATATAGTTTTTAATTTTTATATCCATGGTCTCAAACAATGAGAGAGAAAAAACCTTTTATATTCAACATGTAAAACACAAATTAGCCATAAAAGTTTCCCATTGAAACCAAAATTGATTTGATACAAAACATAGGTTTTAACCTAATCTAGTAAATGCCCTTACATTCAATCTCTAGAATAGATCTAATTAGAAGTTTTTAATTTTCATATACATGGTAGTTCTATAGGCAGAGTCTATAAAGGGCCAGGTAGCCTCTGGATCTCATCTTTTATGAAAGGTGACATATCTAGTAAATGCCCCTACAGTCAATCTCTGGAATAGATCTAAATGCCCCTACAATAAATCCCCAACAGTCAACATGTATATAGTATTTAGAAACAAAAAGTAATTTGATACAAAACATAGGTTTTAACCAAGTATATAGTTTTTCATTTTCATATCCATGGTCTCAAACAATGAGAGAGAAAAAAACATTTTGTATTCAACATGTAAAACACAAATTAGCCATAAAAGTTTCCCATTGAAACCAAAAGTGATTTGATACAAAACATAGGTTTTAACCTAAGAGTAAATGCCCCTACATTCAATCTCTAGAATAGTTCTAATTAGAAGTTTTTCATTTTCATATCCATGGTAGTTTTATAGGCAGAGTCTGTAAAGGTCCAGGTAGCCTCTGGATCTCATCTTTTATGAAAGGTGACATATCTAGTAAATTTCCCTACAGTCAATCTCTGGAATAGATCTAAATATAAGTTTTTCATTTCTGCCATGCATTTGCAATAAATTTCAATTTAATATATATATTGAATTTTTGTTTTTGTTTTAGGGATAAGAAAACCATTAAATATGGTTGAAAAATGGAAATTATGCATATAAGTTTCTTGCTATCCCAATCCAAGGAAAGAAGTGATTACATATGTGCTTTCCAATATTGTGACTAGAGAAGTCCTCCATTGGACAGACAAATGTTGTACCAGATTTTCAATCAGGAATAGAGATGTGGGTCAAATCCCACCAAAAGTCGGAGAAGATCTCCGAGTCTCTTGTCTGAAAGGAATCTTCGTACAAAATTATACTGTGGATGATTTATTTACATTGTGGATACTTTTTACCAAAAAATCCCACAAGAAAAACTGGGCGTGCATTGAGTTCGTGTATATATCCAGTACATGCAACATTTTTCATCAACGCACATAGAAAAACTACTTTCAGTTAATTGCATTCTAGAACATATATATATATATATATATATATATATATATATATATATATATGCAACATTTTTCATCAATGCATGTATTAAAAAACTACTTTCAGTTGATACTAGAGTGTGCATGTACCAAAACAATTTGTACATGTGCAAACACTTGCATAGATAACATAACAAGGCAGCTCAATTTTTAATTGAGTACTGGAAGTTCTAGAACATATAATCCAAAGAGAATAAATTGTTGGGCAGTTCAATCAAAAAAATTCCAATGGAATGCCATCTTCAATAATCCGTTCATGATCAGATTTTGACATTTTCCATTTCTTAATTTTTGTTTTTTTCTTTGATTGAACCTCTATCAAATTTATGCATGTTGCACACACCAAGTGACTATATTGACAACTTATGAAATCAGGTTCATAGTCTTCAAAGTAAACAAAATCCCCACTTTGATTAGTTTGTCTGAAAAAATAACCTTTCAGTATAATAGATCCTCTTTCATATGGAAATCCGTGATCATTATAGTCTTCTAATAATTTCATTTTTCATTCAGTGCAACGCATCAAATAATACTTCACATTTTCATCATTGTCAGTAGGTGCAATTACAGCAAAAACATCTCCTGCACAATAAAACAAACTTAACAAAATTATACATATTCAAATTTATTTCTAGATCTTTATCATTATAAAGCAATTCAAATGTTACCTTCTCTAACAAGATTAGAAACTCGATCACCATCGGATGATATTGTAGTCTCCTCTGATTGCATTTCTTCAAACATTGCAACGGACATTTTTCCATTTTCATTTAGCTTTGTATGTTTCCAATCTTTTACATACATTTTGTTTTCACAAACGTCATTGGATTTTGTGTTGTCTATGCAAACATGACAAAAACAATAATATTTTCTTTTATCCAATGCAAACACATTTTTGGACGACTTTGTTTTAATTGAATGCAATTTTTGAGTCTATTTTATTGTTTCAATGTCATTTCCAATTGATCTATCTACCTCTTCCATCCCAATATGCCAAAAAAACCTTTATATGGAAAATTTAAAGAAGAACGTAAATATGATATCAAAATACAATCAAAGATAATCATTGTGATAAATGTACACTGTTTAAAATTAGATATCCAATAAAAATTAAATTGAATGTACCTTCGCACTTCCCTTGATCAGTTAGTCTCATGGCTTAGAGCAGCGATGCACCATTTAACAACTTCTTTCGCGTCCACAAGTCGGCTTGAAGAGGGGTTCATTTGATATCTTTGAAGTGCTCATTTTATGCATGCCCCTGCACCATCATGTTCTCCTTTTCCATGGCCAGTCTCAAATAAATTCCAACAATGTTTAATGCAGGTTTCCTTATGAAGACAACACAACCAAAAGAATGATCGTACAGATTTGAATTGACCTGCGCATCTGTTTAACCATATCCAATTTTCATTGAATGTTATTCCACGATTTTTCAAGGAACCATAAATTTTTCCAAAACAATGTTGTACAAAATATGTATCATGTGTACGATCGTCACTGATATAAAAGTGATATTATTTAATAATATGTTGATTTTCACTGGTGCTTTCTATATGATCGACATATGGATGAGAATGGAGACTTGGTCAGAATGATAGTATTCACTCTGAATTTCTTTTTGTGGAACAAAAGTGTATTTTTCTGCAAAATCAATTACTGAAAAAATGGTCCCTGGTGGAAAAACTTCACGGGATTTTTTGAATTGCAAGTCTTGCCATCGAGCTCTATGGGATTGCTTGGTGTATTTGTAAATTTTTGCGTCAAAATTTCTCAAAAAGTATATAACAAAAATTTCTTCTTCTCGTAATTCAATTATTTTAACACTATTTGCACCTTGAATCGATGTATGGATATATTCATATCTCTTCCATTTCACTTTCATGTTGGACAATGATTGATCATTTATATCAGCACGATATTTGTTTTGAAATTTAGTCAAATTTCCACAATCATCGCATTTTTTACCACCAACACATTTCTTTTCGTAAAATATTTCATCGCTTTCTCTTTCACATAGAATTTGAGATATGAAATCACGGATAGTGGAAGGAGAAGGTGAATCCTTCCAAAATGTTCTACCAAAATCAAGGAATGTGTCATAATATAACTCAAATTCCACATGATAAAGGCAACAAAAAGTGTCACGTACGGTGATAGGTTTTACATACCATGGTTTTTGTTGAACAAAAGCACTGATTGAAACATGAATTTCATGATTCTCTTCTTTGAACTTGTTGAACAACTCTATCTGAGTGGTTTCCAAGAAATGTTTTTCATGTTCTTCGTACTGATTTCGTGCTATTCTTCTTCACATCACATGCCTTGCAGTTGGCGAAACACGCGAATTGTTCTTCCAATATTCATATATTATTTTTTTAACATTTTCTCCAAGTCTATCTTTGTATGGTTGCCTACAAATAGCTCTCCAACAAGCAAGTTCATCATTTACATCTATTTGCAACCGAAATTTTCGATGTTTGTGCAAAGTTTTTCGTGAGGTTCCTAATGCTCGTGCCATAGATTTTACCAAGCGATTCTCTTTAGTACTTGATGAAACCACTGCCATATGTATTTCTCTACGTACAGCTGAAACATTTTTATGTCTAGATCTTCTAATTGAATTTATAGCACTATTTATATTTTGTATCACATTTTCCTTCATTTTTTTATCTTTGGTTGATTTTCGAATACCCAATAAAGTCATAGCTTCTTTTAATTTCCTTAATGATAGGAGACCTTTCAACATTTGGGCTTGAACTGTCACATTTTCCTTTATGAAATACTTCTCAAAAATGCAGTTAACACGATATCGTATATAATGGTCAGCTTTTTTATCTCCATATGTGTGAGTGTCAACATTTTCTAACATCTCATCATTGACATTGATTTCATCTGTACATATTCGAATGAATAGTACATAATAAGTTTACATATTCAATAAATAACTAAACTAATAAATATATGTATAATTTCAATAATACATGCATGTGTTCAACACACACACACACACACACACACACACACACACACATATATATATATATATATATATACCTTGTGATTCAATTTCTTCACTTGAATTTCTTTCAATATTTTCACCATCTTCAATCATTGGTTCAATATCTCTTTTACTTTCTCTTTCAAAATTTTGTATCTCATCATCAATGTTTTCAGGAATATCTCTCTCTATTTACATTGCAAAATATTTTTCAAATTAGTTCATCAAATAAAAATTAAGCTTCACATTTTACACTAGGAAAATTTTAAATATATCAAAATCATAATATTTACATTTACATACATGTTTCAACTTCTAGTTGAGGTTGATTTTCCCCTTCAATATTTGAGAGTGCTTCTATCTTTATTTTGCGAGATTCTCTCGTCTCTTCTCTACGTTCCTCAGGGTCTCTTTTTCGATCATATTTTCTCGCACAATTCCTTTGATTTCCCATGATAATAGAGTATGAAGTTCAAAAAATTTCCTTCAAAAATTTAGACAAAAAATCAATTAAAAAAAACATCACAAAATATTTAATTTAAAAAAAAAAAACTCATTTTAAATTTTTTGCAAAAAATACATACTCCAATCCAAAACACTTACTTTAAAAAATTCAAGAAAAAAATGTCCTATAAAAATGAAATGAAGTTCAAAATATTTCCTTCCAAGTCCTACAAAAAAATTTCATTTAAAAAGTTACACAAAAACTCATTTTAAAAAATCATTATAAAATATTTACTTCAACCCAAAACCAAAAAATATCCTTTCGAAATTAAGCCCAAATCCATACTTTAAAAAAAAATGAAGCCCAAAAAATTGTATCACATACCTCCAAGAAATGACTTTTGAATGTACCTCCAAGAAAAGTCTTCAAAAATATTTTTTGAATGTACCTCCTAGAAAATTCTTTAAACCCAAAACAATTCCTTGCAAAATCAGATCAAATGTATGAAAATAATGTGTCTCAAAGAAAATTCCTTTGAATGTATCTCCAAGAAAAGTCCTTAAACCCAAAACAATTATTTGCAAAATAAAATCAAGACTTTTGTAAAATCAGACCAAACGTGCGAAAATAATGAATGATTTTGCAACAATTTATATTGCCGCGAAATGTTTTTTTGGAGGGGCTCGGCGGTACTTTCTAGCCGACGGAAAGTTAGGTAAAATTTCGACCGAAATTTTAAGAAATAGTTCGGCTGAACTACTTTTTCGTTTGACTTAACGGGCCGTCGACGCAAAAAAAAGTTTAGCCGAACTAACACATCACCAGTTACGTAGAGCCAAGCCCTGAATACGTTTCTGCAACTTTGGACTGATTAAACTCCATGAAACATTATGAATTAACTGTCGGAACCAAGACAAGCATTTTCAGAATTGAATCTACTTTCAGGAAATATAACTTTCATGGAATTTCATAAATATTTAATAATTTTAATTAATTTTGTAATAAAACGGATGCAAACAATCTCTGAAGGTCATTGTGATTCAGTGAAATCAAAACTTTGTATCTTTCAAAATACATTGTAAAAAAAATTGAAAAATTTATGGTACATTACATTGGTCCATCGTCTCTAATGTGTAGCTTTTATATTTTTAGTTTATAACTTATATGTTAAGAAATTTCTTGCGTCGCGAAACATATTCAAAATATGCAGTTTTTCATATTGGACCAGTTCAAAAAATTCTAGTAATATGATATGCATCCATTGGCTTTGTAAATATGATGAAACCAAAGTAGACTCTATCTAGATTGTTGTAGCACATTTTGTTTCTAAAAAACACAAATTTTCAAAGAATACAACCATTGCGTATTAACATGACTTCTTATGAATATGCTGATTGTTAAAAAACACACAATCAAAGAAACGCTAAGTTGACATATCAAATGTGTATAAAAAAAATCCAAAAAATAAGTAATAGAAAGCTAACAAAATTTCTGACAACTTTTATTTTTATCGCAAAAGGAAATTCTAAACAGAAAAATTGTTTTAGCTTGCAGAAAGTTGAAGAACCGAAAAAAATGAAAGTTTTTTCTCAAAAAAGAGCAAAAAGTGTAACCCAACTTCACATTTTCACCGGAATGATTAATATTGTTAGTTTCTATCGTGCGGGATGTTGCATAGGGTATTTTTCTAATGTTTTGATTTTCCCAGGCCATGCAGCCTTGATCTACCTTATCGGATGAATAAATTAAATAATAATCTAATCATAGACAATGTTATTGGGAAAATATGCCTCATTTAATACTAAATAAAACATTAATAATAAAAATCATTTTATCCTAACTGAGATGATCCACACATTGAAAGATTCCTCTGCACAATACAACTCATTCGCACATCTACACATATGCTTAATTATTTCCAATTAAAATATTATCAATAATATAAGCATAAAGTATTCATTTTTAATACTAAACTATTGGCAATAGAAGTATTTAGTGTGAACATAGGCTAAAAGCTTTAAAATCCTTAAAGCTTCTTTTGTACAATGGAGTTTTTAATTATTATCTAGGGAAGGAGCTACATGGGGATGGTTTTTTGGGAAGTGCAAAAGAATTCCATTATGTCGAGAAAGCTTTCATTGTGCAATTTTGTGAAGGAAGCATGTACGGAAGAAGTGTTTGTGGAGGAATTTGTGCAGAGATTGGCACTAATCAATTAATTCAATATTGTTTTGAGCATCAATGATTATGAACAAAAGACAAAACAATGACTAATTGTACTAAACAAATTATGCTCCACACAATGGGCTTTTTTGTTATTATCTAGGGAAGGATTTGTGAGGAGGTGGTTATTTGTGTACGGAGATTGTGCAAAGAACAAATGCATGTGCAAAATTTGTTTGGGATGAGGAAAATTCAAAGAAGCCTTTTAATTGTAATGCCTTTTGATATTGGTTTTAATTCAGTTAGTTGAATGTGGAAGTGCATACAATGGAAGCTTGAGAGATTAGTAAGATGTTTCAAAGCCATTTCCATTATGCGTTTGTGGAAACGGTAATAACGACACATAGAAATTGTGAAATAATAAAAATGAAATGTGAATCCCGCATTAACAATTCACCTTTGCCGATTTTGGGTTCGTATTTGCCAGTTTCTTAGTTGATGAACTTGTTTTGTAAACCTTGACATATAGCAATCGTGGAATAATAAAAATGAAATGTGAATCCCACATTAACGATTCACCTTTGTCGATTGATGGTTCACATTTTCCAGTTTCTTAGTTGATGAACTTGTTTTCTAAGGCTCATTTTGCGGACAATTGCATATGCTCCACATTGTTATCCTTTAGCAATAAATAGTTTTATTTTAATTTATTTTAGCTAAAATGGATAATAATTATTAAAAAAATACATGATGGTTACTAATTGTGTTGAAAGCCAGTTTCTTAGTTGATGAATGTGTTTTGTAAAGCTCAACTTATAGCAAATGCAGAATAATAAAAATTAAATGTCAATACTACATTAACGATTCACCTTTGTCGATTTTTGGTTCGCATTTTCTATTTTCTTGGTTCATGAACTTGTTTTATAATATTTATTGTATCGACAAATGCATATGCTCCACACTATTATCCTTTAGCAAAAAATAGTTTTATTTTAATTTATTTTAGGTAAAACAGATAATAATTATGAATAAAAGACAAAGTGGTTACTAATTGTGCCAAAAAAGTTGTGATGCACACAATGGAATTTTTAATTATTATCTAGGAAAGGAGTTGTGTGGAGATGGTTATTTGTGTGTGGAGATTGTGCGGAGAACAAATTCATATTGTGCGGGATGAGGAAAATGCATAGAAGCCTTTTAATTGTAATGCCTTTTGATATTGGTTTTAATTCAGCCAGTTGAATGTGGAAGTGCATACAATGGAAGCATTAGATTTTAGTAAGATGTTGCAAGGTCGTTTCAATTATGTGTTTGTGGAAACAGTAATAACGACATATAGCAAACGTGGAACAATACAAATGAAATGTGAATGTCGCATTAATGATTCACCTTTGCCAATTTCTAGTTTGCATTTGTCGGTTTCTTAGCTAATGAACTTGTTTTCTAAATCTCATTGTGTGGACAAGTGCATATGCTCTGCACGATTATCCTTTAGCAATAAATAGTTTGATTTTAATTTATTTTAGCTAAAACAGATCATAATTATGAACAAAAGACAAAACGGTTACTAATTCTGCTAAAAAAACTATGCAAAAACAATAATAACGAGAAAAAGCAAGTGCAAAAAGCACTCTTGAATCAGGATTTAATAATGTATATACAAGTAAACGACTAATTGTAAAGACTTGATAACGTATTTATGAGAAATTGACTAGTTGTGCAGAGAAAACTATCTAGAAACATAATAAATGCGCAACAAAAACACCCTTGATCAATTAATTAGCGGTAGAGGCAAAGACTATGTTGCATTGCAACTATTCACCTTATTTTACTTATGATATCATTAATTACAACTATAAATAATAAATTATCATTCATTCATACCTAAACATTTTTCTACATTAATTACATAAAAAGAATCCATCTTACCCATACTCAAATCAAAGAAAACAACCACACATATATTTTATTTAATACATCACTTTTGTCACATATAATAATCTTAAGACAAACCACACCACACAAACAAACAAACCCAAAAAAAAAAACACAAAAACATTGATTTGTTTCTACCCATCCCACCTGCATTAACATGGAACATAGATAATGTAATTTTAAGAAAAACTTAAACAACAAAGTTTCCACACATAACATATACATTATGAGTATGATAGGGTGCTTTGATAGGTTTGTAACGGCTTTTTATATATATATATATATATATATATTCCAAAATGAGTTTAATGAATTTTATAATGATGTCATTACTACCACTATTATATTATATAAGGCTCTTGTGAAAGGAGAGTAACCTAGTTAGTTTTCATTGATTGATTAGAAGCCATCACACTTTAGGTCCCAATTGCATCACATGTTATTCATTCCGTAATAAAGTTCTTGATGCCTTGCATGCATTATTTAGCTTTCAATTCACATTGGTATTCATTCGGTAATAAAGTCCTTGATACCTTTCATGCATTATTTAGCTTTCAATTCACTATTGGCTTTTTTTATTGAGAATGGATAAGTGCTCAAGCTTTATTTCATGATATACTAATGAAAATAAGTTATAATAGAAAAAAATATCACGAAAAAAATATTAACAACACTAAAGAGCAAATCACTATGGGTTGTTTTGATTAAGAATGGATGAGTGCTCAAGCTTTATTTCAGAATATAATATACTAGTGCAAAATAGGTTATAATGGACATAAATATCACACCAAAGTATTAACAACACTAAAAAGCAATAAGGGATGGAAAAGGTGTGGTGATTTTTGTTTTCATTAATATTTTATTTATTAAAGCATGAATATATTATTTTATTTTAATTTATTATTGGTGTGTGTTTTTTGTTATGTTAAGGCATGTTTAATTCTGAAATTAAGTGTCTAAAATTTTAATTTAATTATTAATAATATTAAGCGGATAATAAAGATTTGGTCTACATAAAATATTTTAGAATATTGATGATCACAAATTAAATGTTGAAATTTATTTTCAAAGTAGTTTTATTATTTTTTTCTTTTTAATTAAGTTTATTAATTAAAAAATTGTTATATGGAGGAGTGTCATATAAAATGAGTTATGGTTTTTTGGGCATGTGCTATTGGTAAGTCATGGTATTGACCCATAATACTATAACAAAAAAATATTTACAAATTAAAAATTTCCATGGCTAAGAATCTTGTTACATGTTTTTTAAATGTATATATATTTAATTTATATATTAATTATTTTTATAATTATTAATAATCATAATTTAAAATAAAGTTATATTTTAGTTATTTTTTATGATTTTTTTAATTTTAGCAACATTAAATGTATTAGAAACTAAGTATTTTGATGTTTAATATTTATCCACATTTACCAGTGATTTAATTTATATAGTTGCACTTGTTTTATATTAATTGAATTTTTTTTAAACCAACATGTATTTTACATCACTACTAATTTGCTGAAATCGCCCCACTCATAAGCTTCACTCTTGGGCAACATCTGGTCTTTCTCTGTGTTCTAAACTTCCACAGATCAATTCTCTACCTTCAAACCTCATTTTCTCTTCAAAGAGATCATGATCTTCCCCGGCATGTAGGACTCGATGCTGCAAGTATTTAAACATGGGACTGGTATTGTGTAAGAGCTAGATTTTGATATGTATTCAACCATAATATTTTTCTTATTAGTGATATTCTTCAGTATGAATGTATCCCTCCAAAATTCAGACCCATGAATCCAACTTCTCTCCCTTGAGAGAACCATCAAAATGCTCAAAACGCAAAATGGAGATCTTTATACCCAACTTGGAAA
The DNA here is from genome assembly GCA_034641835.2 of Pinus albicaulis. Taxonomy (NCBI): domain Eukaryota; kingdom Viridiplantae; phylum Streptophyta; class Pinopsida; order Pinales; family Pinaceae; genus Pinus; species Pinus albicaulis. Next base: position 528,834,824 of record CM076580.1, read on the forward strand.
TAGGTTGATTGAGGACTTTGAAATATTGTTTGGGATTGTGTTTATTTTCTTTGGTTTTGGCCTTTGAGGTCTGGGGGGGTGGGTAGGGACGTTGGTGAATTTTTGGTTTGAGGTGCCATAAATTGAATTTCAGCCAAGTAGTTTGTGTGTGGGTGGTTTCTATTATTTACTCGAACACATATACCCCCCATCCCCTCCTTCGGCATCCACTAAAAATGTTGCCATTCGTAAATGGGGGAAGACATAACATAGGAGGAATAAGGCATTGGAGGAGGAATCCATAATATTTATTCTTGTTAACTATCTTCAAGACTCTGCTTCTGATGATTTTGAGTATGTGTCAGACCGGGAACTTAGAGAATTTCATGTAAGTCATGGTACTAAATGTTCCTGAAGTTTATGAACATTAAAGGTCTATGGAATACCTCTAAGAAATATGCCCTAAAACATTTGATTATTTCCCAAAAATCATGTGTGATTCTCATCCAGGAAACCATGTCTGATGTGGAGAGGGTTAAGACATACTTTTTGAGCATTCTACATCTCTGCCATTTATGTGTTATCGCAGCTAGAGGCTTGTCGAGGGGCTTGGCTGCCATTTGGAACCTAGCGGTGGCTTATTTCACTCGTTATCAGTCTGATGCAGGTATATTATTGGTTTGTTACTTCAACGGCTGTTTACAGAAGTTTCATATCATTAACTTATTTGCACCCCACTCTAAAAGGACTATTTTTTGGGATAATTTGGTGGAGGGAGGTCTCTTTAATTTCGATAATTTGATATTTGTTGGAGATTTTAATCTTTTTATCTCTGCACAAGAGATTTGGGGGGAAAGATGTAAGTTATATTATGAGTTTGACTACTTTAGACAACTCTTTACATATTACAACTTGGTGTATATTCTTCGACATCCCATTATTCCGACTTCGAATAATGGTAGATCATGCCCAACTAGATTAGCAAAAAGGTTGGATTGATATTTGATGAAGGAGAAGCTTATGCATGATATTGGAATTTGGAGATCTTGGGTGACTCCATTGAAGTTGTTTGATCATTCCCTTATTTTTTTATAGTGCAAATATGACCAGGCACAAGTAAGAATCTCCTTCAAATTCAACCACAGTTAGCTTCTTGAGAAGGATTTTTAGAAGTTGGTAAAGTCATGTTGGGCTCGAAATTTGGAAGGGTAATATAGAGGACATATAGATTTGATTTGCAAGAAACTTAAATTCTTAAAAGGTCATATTAAGAACTTAAAAAAAAAAACAACCAACTTTTACATGAATTGGAGACTATCAATAACAGATTGGAACTATTATTCAACTTCGTTAAGTTAAACATATTTTTAGATGATATTAAGTTGAAGGTCTTGTATTTGGAGTGGAGGAAGAGATATATTCTTAAATTATAGGATGAAATGTTCCCTCTCCGAATTTCTTCCAATTGTCACTGTATTTTTTAGTTTTAGTGTGTTTCTTAAATGAGAGGTTTCTTCAAACAGATTAAGGATATACTATTGTCAGTGTAGTTTTCGTTTACTTAACTAGTGCATCAACATATGGTGGCATGGATAATCGACCAGACCTCAAACCAGTGACTAGAACAACATATAATACTCGGAACTATATATATATATATATATAATAAGAGTACAATAGAGAGCCTGGTACAAACACAAGGATTTGGCCTCAAAATAATATCATCCCATAAAATGATTTCATCAATGATAAGCATAGTGAATCAACCCCTTCATTTCATTCTTTTCAAGCCTCTGCTACAGCCACAAGCTTGCTACAAGAATGCACACAGCTGAAGATAAGTATGCATAAACACAGGACAGATTATATCAATATTTTTTTGTGTATGCTCAACCATCATTTTGAGGGAATTTCCAGAATTTTTCATTTACAAACTCAACCTTATTTAAAATTTTTATGGGACTGATAAATTTTGTTGAATGCACTGGAATAATTGCCTCATAAACAGTATAGAATGCAAGAAAAGTTTGGCACGGAATAATTTGGCTTATTTCCTGAATATTCTCTCTAATTCTGAGAAAATAAATGAATATGTCCTCTCCCTTTAATGACGGAAATTAACCATCAATAATAGTGCATGCGAGCTTGACAATATAGAATTTCAGCTCGTTTCAAATCAACAATTGGTCCTTGGGTCACCATGATTCAACCTGTGTAAGCTTCAAAATAAATTAAGCTCCTCAAACTCTTTATAATTTGACATATTGATGAGAGGAACTAGGCCCTTGGAGATGGAATCATCCTACAAAAAAAAAAAAAATCCCCAATGTTGGTACTTCCTGTGCCCTAGGAAAAACAAACACCAATTGGTAAATGTTCTACATTGTGGCTCCTGGAAAAGCCCTGAGTGGACTCTTCTCTGCTCTCTGAGGGTGACACTTGAAGTTCACCGAAGGTAGAGTGTAATTCTTACTCAAGAAAAAAAAATTCTAAGTAGCACAGGTTGTCTTGGCTTAACAGCTCAAGAGAACTAGGGATTAAGGTTAAAATGATCTAAGATGTCCCAAATGAGAGCCTACTTGCTCTATTTTTAGTTTTTGACCTCTCTCTTGCTCCCTATGTTTGCATTCCATTTTTCTCTCTCTTCCTCCATAAGTGCACACCCCTTTTGATCGAATTCTCTCTCTTGTGGGCCCCACCAGCCTAGTGTTGCAAGCTTGCATTTTCACCTAATCTCCTTAAGACGAAATTGTATCCAAAAATTGAACTCAAAATTTGTGCTATGCCTATTACCTCCTCAATAAAGTTCGTTAATTCCCTCAAATGAGAAAAAAAAATAATTGTGGATATTACACATGAGGAGGCATGGATACCCAAGAGTCAAGTGATTTGGATAGCCTCAGGAGACAAGAATACAAAATTATTTCATATATTTTCTTCGCATGGATGCAGGGATAATTCCATTTGGGAGTTGAGGAAGGAGGGGGAGTTGATACATACACAAAAAGATCTGCACTTGGAAGCCATTCAACATTTTGGGAAAATGTACACTACTAGAGAGGATATTGACATTGAACATCAAATCCAGATGCCATAGTTCATTCCTGAAATCTTTGGCAATGAAGATGTGGAGAAGATTGGTAAGCTTGTTACATTGGAGGAGGTTAAAATGGTGCTTAAGAATTTTTCCAGTGACAAAAGTCCAAGTCTTGATGGATGGGCCATTGAACTATTCCTTTATTTCTTTGAGTTTATAGGGAGGGATATTGTACAAATGGTGGAGGAATCAAAGATCAAACTGAAGGTGACTGGAGCCCTGAATTCTACATTTTTTGCTTTAATCCCCAAGGAATCTAATCTAGAAACCTTTAATGACTTTAGGCCTATTTTTATTTGTAATATTTTATACAAATTAATTTCTAAAATTATTGCTTCCACATGGAGAGATGGTTTGTCCAAATATATTTCTAGGGAACAATTTGGGTTCTTAAAATAGATACAAATTCATCATTATGTGGTTATTACACATGAATGTTTACATTCATTTAAGAAGAGGAAGTCCAAGGCGTTAATCTTAAAACTAGATCTTATTAAAGCTTATGATTGTGTGTACCAATCCTTTTTGAAATTGGCCCTCTATCAATTGGTTCTCACTTTTTATATAGTGGAATGGATCATGGACTATATATCCTCGTTACATTTTTTCATTATTACGAATGATAATCCTTCTAAATTCTTCAGAGTTTCGTGAGCTTCAGCAAGGTTGATCCCTTTCACCTTTTTTGTTTATTATTGTTATTGAAGGTTTTAGTAGGATGATTATGATGGAAAAAAAGTTGTACATATCTATTACTCATGTTCTATTCATCGATGATGATTTGTTATTTGGAAAGGGTGAGATATAGGAATGGCTTCGATACTTGCAGATGGTTGATAACTTTAGTAGGGCCTCTGATTTAGTGCTTAGCAAAGAAAAAACATTTTTTATTGAGTTTGGTCTTGATGAGGAGACATCTCAGGAGATTACAACAATTTTCTCTATTAATTTTCAGCCATTGGTGAGAGATTTCTACTATCTGGTATTTTTTGTTAAATTTTCCAAGTACTTGGCAAAGGATTAACCTAGTTTAATTAAAAAAAAACTGAATATAAGTTGGGAAATTGGACTTCAAGATGGCTTTCTTTTGGAGCTGTTGTCAGGTTTACAACAACCTTATTTTGTTTTGTACATGATAAGAATAAGTAATAAATAAAAACAAAAGGCCCTAAACAAATTTTATTGCTTTTCATAAAAAAAACCCAAAAAAATAAAAGTTTTAGGTCGAAGGTCATATTTACAAAGGTATTTCTAAATAAAACTATGAAAATATCTGACCATACGACTACCTAATTATTTGACCTCCCGACTAGAAAATCGACATGACTACCAAAATCTTTGTAAATAATACAGCCTGACTACCCAACCATCTGACTACACGACTTGAGTACAAAACCCAACTATTGGATAGTCGGGGTCGAGGTGAAATAAATCAACAATAAACTAAAATCGTCCAACCATTCGACCTCCCGATTGTACAACTATTTGAATAAAATATTTATTTTTCTTGATTTACATTCAATTTTCTTTTTTAAATAGATTTTGAAATTATTTCATTTCACGTTTAATTGATTTGTTTGTTAAATCAACAATAAATCTATTTGATCCTTTCTTGATTCACGAAAAGAAATAGTTGGACTTCTCTACCAAAAATTATTGAACAAATTAGTTCACTCCTTTCTTGGATTTCTAATCAAAATTCATATTGTCTTAGAGTATTTCTCTTGCATGATGTTCTCTTAAGCCCATTTCAGATAAATTTGAATTGAGAAAATATGATATCAACTACAGAAATTTTGTGTAAGGAAGATGATATTATACATAATTCTTAATTCAATTTCAAATTTTAAATAGGAGAAGCTAATATATGCTTTATTTTTTGTTCATGGGTCATAGAATGGGGAAAAAAGGAAAATCTCCAACAACGAAAAAACAAATGGAGAAAATAAGGGAGAAAATTAAATAAATGGAGAATCTGCAACTAGGGGAGGTCAGCTTCAACCCATTCTTCATCTCATAATCAACTTACAAAACACAAAAATAAGGTACGATGAGATGGGAGGAAATTTTTTATTTCTTTCAAGAAAGAGGATAGCTAAAAAACACAAGATCCTCTCAAACAAAGAATAATCAGTTTGAAACAGAAGAGCAACAAAGTTACACAAAGTAGCAGCTAGGGCCATAAATTTTCCTTATTATGACATGGTTTCATGGATTTTTCTCATGTTGATATTTCAACCCAAACAATATCATACCATCACAAAATTTCCATATCCTCATGGAAAATTGAAGTCTTGTCGTCCATATATAAGCTTAGTCCCCCGAAAATCCACCTTAATGTTGATTTCCTTAGGAATTTTTGAAGCATTGTCTTCAAAAAATGTGGAGAGAATTATGACATAGTAATTGAACACTAGTTAAGGGAAGAAGATGAAGGTTTCAAGCTCATAGAAAACAAGGAGTATCTCGTAGCTTTTTTCAAGAAACCCATAAGGTTTATTATCAACATGATAACCACATTATATGTGGAACAAAATCCTGAACATTATAAAATCAAATGGATTCCAGTAATCCATAACATTTTAAATGAGGGAAAAATATGAATTGGGTCGATATTTTGTCACAAAATATCATAGATTTTTTAAAGTTTTTATTAGCATCTCCCCCTAGATATAAACACATTTTCTATGTGTCTGTCTATCTGATAGATATTGGCATCACCTCAGTTCCATTCCAACTCATGAAATGGAACTACCCATATTATCAGTAGCTACCCATCCAAAATTATGCTCCTATCTTGTGGTAGTCAAATTTTAAATTTTATTTTTACGATATTTTCCATTATGTCTTGATTCCTTTATATGAAATCTTGTTTGGAAAAACATCTCTCAAAATTATTCAATATCTGAAAGAAGGCCTAGAGTCCATTGGTCATTGGTTTGTGAAGGATTTATTTTCCTATATAAGAGTGTTTGGAAGTGAGGTTGGTCCTCACCTTTTATCCCGTTATATCCTTGAAAGGCTTGCTCTAAGAGAAATTTCAAATTAAGTTCTTTTAAATGTCCAAGCTAAAAAGTTAAGTAAATTGTAGAAGAACATTTGGCATAGTTTTCCAATTAAGTTCAATGACCTAAATATCAGGGATAAACGAAATCGATTCAATGAATTCGTAGAGCCTCAAGAATTTTGGTTATGTTATCTACCTCGGTATGACTATGATCCTAATGGGATTATTAGCATTCATTATATAACGGTCAGCTATATGAAAATATTCACTCATTAGGAGCCTCCCTTTGATGATTTTTTCATAGATATTGATGAATTTAAATAGGATATTAAAAGAGGAAAACTCTTAGAGATTGAAACAAGAGACCAGTTACAAAAGTTTAAAGAAAAAATGTTTGAAATTTTCTTAAAAGAACAAGGTCTTTGTCTAAACATTTCTTTTGAAGAATTAAAGGCTATTTTTTTCAATTTAATTTCAACCAATCACTTTACATGCTTTTGTTGTCTATCAAAAAGAACAAAAGGTTGAAATTGAAAAAGTAGAATATGTTTTTGTCATGGGTAAGAAATCAAAGGTCACAGCAATTAAAATTATGAAAAAGGAGCATCAAAGTACACTAACAGCAAAAAAACATAAAAGGAAATAACAACTGAACAAGAAATTATTCTAATTAATTTCCCTAAGGAAACATAACATAAGTAACCAGAAATTACAACAAGTAAAGAAATGGAAGTTTATGAGGAGAAAGAGAAGAAAATAGCTGGTGAAACCACCACCAAGAAGAATGATGAGATAATGGAATCACATAAAAAAAAATAGATATTATTTCAACTACATCTCTTAAGACCTCGGTAACACCCATTTCTACCAAGATTCCTTCGGAATCATTTCTGTTCAAACCAGTTTCTAAGTTAGAAGCAATTCCAAATACATGTAATTCCTTCTATGACATATTACTATTTCAATTCTCAAATGAAGTCATTTGTAAGGAGAAAAAAGAAAAGGAAACATGATTCTTTAGAGACTGTGTCTGAATTTGGCTGGCAGGCTCAAGGAGATGTGAAAGAAAAAGCCCAAGGATCCTCTCAGACCTCATGAGATTTTGTTATATACAACCAATATCATTTGAATGAGCTTGCAACCTCATATGATAACAGCATACAAAAATTAAAGTTTTAGAGAAAAAATTGGAGAAAAGTGAATTGTTTAATGAATAAAATTGGCAGAAGTATTTTGCAACTCTAATTCAAGGATTAGTTGTGTAAAGGGAAAATATATAGAAGCATTTTTCAGAAAGAATTGAAAGAGGTAAATTCAAAACATGAACAACACATTCAGGAATTAAGAAAAATGCATGAAGATCAAACTCACATTTGCAAAGAAGAAGTTGAAATAAATTATGAGATTATGACCACAGCTTTAAAAGAGAAAATTGAATCTCTTCAGAGTCAACTTAATCAGAATCAAGAAGCCACATAGAGTCTAGGAGATTTTAGAGAGCAAGCTTTACATATTTGTCTGATTTTAAGGAAAACTCAATCAAGCTTCTATAAAAAGATGGATAAAATCTCAAGATTTTATCAAGAAATTACATACTTAAATGAAAGGATTGATTCATTAATAGAAGAAGACAAATATATTAAAAACATTTTATTGTATATTCTTGACTGGAAAAAGAAATTTCAATCTAATGAGATTCCAAAAGCTTCAAAGACAGATAAGAGATTGATGCTTGCATCCTTCAGCTGCGAGGAATATGAAGCCAAATAAATCATAAAATGGATACAACCAACCCAAGGAAATTGTTTGACAATATGGGAGAAAGGGACAGACTTTATAGAAGAATTTGACCTGTCAGGTTCCAAGCCACTGAATGAAACTGTTCCAGGAGAATAAAAGTATCCAACATAATATCTTTTCAACAAGGCCCAAGTAGAAATAAAAAGGATTAAAGTATGGAAACAACAAAATTTCTATAAATTTCTACAACTGCCTTTTGAACAAATAAATATCATTGCTAAAATTGAAATCAAGTATCTGAAAAGAAAGAAAAAGTTCCAAGGTTTGATTGCCACCTGCCAAATCAACATTAATCAGTTTCCTTCCATTCATTTCTTTGTTGTTTCCTATGTATATTCACAACTACGAAACTCAAAGATTCTGAAGATGATGAAAGGTTTCCTACTTCTCAGAAAGATATCAATTGAACAAAGATAGAATTTATATTTTAGAATTTGACATTTACTTTAAGAAAAATTGTTGATTTTCTTGTTTCAAGGCTTATCTTATTTTAAATTTTAAACTTTTTTTAGTATTTAGAAAACCTTTTGTATTGGTGCAAAGGGTCGAGAAATGATGAAGACTACAAAATTGTGTTTTTTAATCAGTTTTGAAGTATCACTTTTTGAAGACCGTTTTAAGTTTGAATGTGTAATGAGCTATGAGATTCATGTGAGGTCATCATTTTAATTACTTAATGGATGCCTCTAGTATTGCTCTATAACTCTTTATATTTACTTATGAGTGAATATTCGACTATTCTGTTATATATTGCTTATGACATGTTACAATATAAATCTTTTTATCATCAGGAGTTGAAAATTGTTAATTTGTTCGTTATTGCTTGACCATTGGAATCTAATATTCAAAGATAGGATTTTTTTTGCTCTCATTTTTCAGATAGAAGATATCATTAATTTTCTTTAGGTAATATATATATATATATATATATATATATATATATATATTTCAAAAAATACCAAAAAAATTGTTTGAATAGGTTGAAAACCTAAAAATATATTTTTGGAGCTTTTTTTTATAAAAACTTCTCATAAAACTTATCAGCTTGGTTTTTTGGACTCAAATTCCAGTTATGATTTTAAATCACATGATATTTCATGTGGTATTATGTTCATTTAAATACTTTGATCTCTTTTGTTTAAAATAATCCTATCATACCAGCAGATTGTGTTTATGTTTTGAAAATTATCAAAGTATATTATACATTTTCCTTAGATTAATTATATTTTTTCTTAGTTTAATTTTAGTTTTAGATAGCACGAAAATTAGGCCTTTGTTACAGAGAGTATACGGCCATCTAAATGAAAAAAATTCTAATTGGGACTCTAATTAGAAAAATACTCACTAGTTGCAGGAGGAATATTTATCTCTTTCAACAGAAGGTACATTGGTCTTGGCTAAAGCAACACTACAAAATATACATGTTTATTGGATGATGATTGCTAAAGTTTTAATGGGGATCAAAAGAAAATTGGAGTTTATTCTAGCTAATTTCCTTTGGTATGGGACCGAGGAAAAGCACAATATCTTGTTGGTTAAGATCAAATATATTACCAGGCCTTTAGTTGATGGTAGATGGGGTTGAAGAACATTGAATTTTTTGGTTGGGAATTACAAGTCAAACCATTGTGGAGAGTACTTTTTGAGGAAGGTATGTGGCATGATATTATATTGGATAAGTATTTCATATAGATTTCTATATTTGAGTGGATTAGAACTTTGGTACATCCCAGGCAAAATGTTTCATTTATATGGCACAATTCGAACTCGGTATTTAGAGTTGGATCACTGAAAATATCCAATGGAGGATTGGTTCAGGATAAATTTTTAGAGTGAGTGGAGATAATTTTTTGGGTTCCTTGGATAGGTGCATATTATCCACTCTATTGATTAGAATTTCAGGGACAAAGGTATCGTTTACCTTTATCAGATTGCACAGGGTATTGATGGAATGAGCCATTTACCGAGATGAGAATCAACTATGGAAATAGGGCTATTAGGAGACCTGGCTATTGAGTGGAGTTAATATATCAATGACCTCTTCTTATAGGCTAACATTTTATTGACACAACAGATGGACTAACAAGTATGGAAAGGAATTATACAAATGAGATTTTTATGATGTTTGTGGCTTATCTCTATATTACAAATGGATTGTTCTCACGTGACAGAGCTTGGTGGCTTGAGAGATTATGGAAGTGGAGGACACCTTTAAAAATTAGAATATTATGTTGGTATTTTTTAAAGAATTGTGTCCTCACATAGGATAACTTGAAAAGGAGAGGTTTCAATGGACCTGGATTGTGTTCTTTTTGTAGGGGTGAAGATGAATAAGTAATGCATATTTTTTTGTAGTGTTATTTTCCCAAATGTATTTGGGAAGGAGTTTTAAGAGACGTGAGAATACATTCTATATAGTCAATGGTATCTATTTCAGAATGCCTACAGGATTGGAACCAAAGGAAGAACTGAATTACCATTATTCATATCCTGGGGAATTTGGAAAAAAAAACTTCTTATCTTTGAAGGTAAGGAACCTTCCATTCAAAGATTCATTCCACATATAGTTTCTTTTTATCTGGAATCAAGGAAAAAGGAGAATATATACACACATAGAGTTATCCAACAACATAAATTATCAAGTAATTTACCTTAAGCATATTTTGACGGAGTTAATCTTAACTTGATATGTGGTAGCAGTGGAATCATATAAATGACATAATCACATTTTACTAAGATGTGCATGAATAGTGGATAGGGTACTAATCAGAGGGAGAAAATAACTTCTTTATGGTTTATTTTATATGTTGAATATCTCCGATGGGCGAATATTTTGACAGTTTTTGGGGACTTCCGAGTCACATTGACTGGGTTATGAATAGGGATAGACTTGAAGACACATCCTTTTACTTTTGGAAACAAAGAATTATATTGATAGAAGAGTCCTTCAATGAGATTTAATTTCATCACATCTATCAAGAATCAAACACAACTACATATATTATCTCAAAGTATGGGATTAGTAAGGTGGAGGGATTTGTATATTTTGAGGAATTCAAGGATAGGGCTCTCATAGGAGTATTAAATTGTAGCAAGAAAAGGCTTCATTTGACTTTTGCCTTAGTCAAATGGAGAAATTTGAATTTCCATGTTGTGAAACCAGCTCCAAAAATAGAAGAAAAGAGATATCAACGCCTTAGAAATAAGCCACTTCGAGGGGGAAACCTCCAATACATTACATGAATGAAAAATTCTTGGATGATACAAATTACAAAACCTCCTTTATATATATAGGAGTCCATGGGGCCATAATGTAATCCTACTGGGGCCACAATGTAATCCTAGCCGACCTAACAATAATAATTTAAGGGCACAATAATAACAATATGGGGGTTACAGCGGTAAAATAATAACAATAAGGGGGTTACACAAACAAAAATAAGGGACTATACTAGTAATATAGGGACCTAACATTCCCCTCTCCTTCAAAAAAGTGTTGTGCTCAACGCTTGAGTAGCTCTGGGTGCTTCTGTATAAAATTCTCATCCTCCCATGTGGAATCTTCAGTGGGTAAGTTCTTCCACTTGATGAGATACTATGAAATTGATCGATTCCGTAGCTGTCGAGTTCTGGTTTCCATGACCGCTTCAGGTTCCAATATGATTTTTCCTTCCTCGTCAAGTTCGGGCAATATTGTTGAACTAGAAGATTTTCACCTATAACCTTCTTTAAGCATGAAACATGGAAAATTGGATGCACTCGTGAAGAAGCAGGAAGCTCCAATTTGTATGCCATAGTACCAATCTTTTGCAACACCTTGTAAGGACCATAGTACTTTGGCGATAATTTATTACCCTTCTTAGCTTGCTTGAGGGACATTTGTTTGTATGGTTGTAGCCGTAAAAATACCCAGTCTCCTACATCAAAACTTCTCTCGCTGCGATGTTGATCTACCTGTTGTTTCATTCGATTTTGTGCCAAATTCAAGTTGTCCTTTAAGAGTTGGAGAACTTCTTGTTGATGCTCGATGTGATCTTCCACTACTTGAACCTTCAAATTTTCTCTTAAATATGATGTGATGGATGGTGTATGATATCCATAAAGTGCCATAAATGGGGTCATTTTTGCTGCAGTATGGAAGGAAGTGTTATACCACCATTCAGCGAGAGGTAACCACTTGACCCATCGTGTTTTTTTATCAGATACAAAACAACGAAGATATCCTTCCAAACATTTATTTACTATCTCAGTTTGACCATCAGATTGAGGATGATAAGATGAGCTATGAGCTAATTGAGTACCCAAACAAGAAAATAACTCCGTCCAAAAATTTCCCGTAAAAATGGGATCTCTGTCCCTCACAATAACCCTTGGGCTTCCATGTAGCTTTTGAATTATGTCCATAAATGTAGTAGCAACTGTATTTGCTTTAAATGGATGAGATAATGCAGAAAAGTGTGCATAATTGGTAAGTCTATCAACTACCACCATGATGACACTCTTTCCTTCGGACTTAGGTAAACCTGTGATAAAATCCATTGAAATCTCCTCCCAACGTTGACTTGGAATGGATAAAGGCTGTAGAAGACCCAGGGTCTTAATTGTCTCAACTTTATTTTGCTGGAAAACCAAACATTCCGCCACAAACTTTTGAATATCAGATTTAAGGCCATCCCAAAAAAATTCTTTCTTCACCCTGTGGTAAGTTTTTAAAAATCATGAGTGTCCTCCTAAAGGAGAAGTGTGCAATTCCAAAAGAATATTTTGTTTTAGTTGGGAATTCTTACAAAGATATAAGCAATCTTTGTACCATAAGGAATCATTTTTCCAAATAAATGTAACAGATGTACTAGGATCTTCTTGCAAATTTTGAATGAGTTTCCACACTTCTTCATCCTTCTTCCATTCATCCATTTCTTCGGTTATCCAATCTGGTTGGATAATAGAAATGGCACAAAGCAATGCTTCCACCTCTTCAATATTTCTTGAGAGTGCATCTGCAACAACATTTAGCTTCCCTTTTTTGTAGATTATTTCAAAGTCATAACCCAACATCTTTGTGACCCATTTTTGCTGCTCTTCTGAAGATAGTCTTTGTTCCAAAAGTGTTTAAGACTATCATGATCAGTTTTTACCTTGAAGTGTCTTCCCATTAGGTAAGTTCTCCATTTCTTTAGTGCATGCAGTATTGCTAACATTTCCTTCTCATAAAGAGGTTTCTATAAATACTTTCCTTTGATTGGATGACTTTCAAAAGTAATGGGTCTTCCTTCTTGCATTAAAACAGCACCAATTCCATTTCCTAAGGCATCACATTCCACCATAAAGGTTTTTGCGAAGTCTGGCATAGCTAAAAATGGTGCTAGGCACATTGCCTCTTTAAGATGTTCAAAGGCCTTAGTTGCTTCAGAAGTCCATGAAAATGCATCTTTCTTCAATAATGTTGTTAGAGGTGCTTCTATTCTCCCATAATTCTTAACAAACTTGCGATAATACCCTATTAACTCGATAAATCCTCGCAACTGCTTTATGGTTGTGGGGACTTTCCATTCCTTAATGGCTTTAATTTTGTTAGGGTCTACCTTAACACCCTCATGAGATACAATATGACCCAAATATTCCACCTCTTGTACTCCAAAGAAACATTTTGATGTTTTTGCATATAATTGTTTCTCCTGCAATAGTTTGAGCACCCTGTCAACATGTTCAACATGATCCTTCCAAGACCTGCTGTAGATTAGTATATCATCAAAAAATACTAGCACAATTTTTCTAAGGGTTTGAAAATGGAATTCATCAACCCTTGAAATGTAGAAGGTGCATTGGTAAGGACAAAAGGCATGACCAAAAATTCATAATGACCCTCATGAGTTCGAAATGTTGTTTTCGGAATATCTTCAGTCTTCATTCTAATTTGATGATATCCCGAATGAAGATCCAACTTGGTAAAATAAATTGCTCCATGTAATTCATCCAATAATTCATCAATCACAGGAATGGGAAATTTATCTTTAATGGTGAGCTTATTGAGCTCCCTATAATTGGGACACATGCACCATGATCCATCCTTCTTGTGTACCAATACTACAAGAGCAGAGAAAGAACTTTGAATAGGTTGAATTATACCCGCCTCTAACATTTCTGCAATCATACGTTCAATTTCGCTCTTTTGGACATAAGGATATCTACAAGGACTGATGTTTGGAGGAACACTTCCTGGAATCAAATGAATATCATGATCATGATCACGAATAGGTGGGAGTCCTTTGGGAGTTTCAAAAACCTTGGAATGATTGTCCAAGACTTTTTAGAGATCTGCAGAAATAGATGACTTTGATGTTGGAACTTCTAGTGAGCATAGTTGTGCAATTATGCCTCATTGTTCTTTATTTAGAAGCTTTTTCATGACATTAGAGCTTATTATCTTTCCCGGCTTCCCTGCAATACCCTGTAATTCGACTTCCTTTCCTTCTGAAAAAAAATTCAGGAAAAGTTCTTGAAAATTAAAAGCTATCGTCCCCAAAGATTGTAACCATTGTACTCCTAGTACAACATCAACACCTCCCATAGGAATGGAAAGCATTGGACTATTAAATACATATCCCCCCATGGTACTTAGCTTGATATTATGGCATTTTCTAGAACCATTTATAGTTCCTCCATTTGCAACCATCACTTGACATTCTGGTGTTGGGTATAGAAAACAATTCAATTCCTTGGCTACCTTACAATGAATAAAATTATGGGTACCACTTGAATCAATCAACACTACTACCTTTTTCTTCTTGATATGTCCTTCTATCTTGAGATTTTGAGGAGTGGTAATTCCTTCCAATGCATTACACGATATTTTCGGACTCATTTCTTCCTCTTCTAGGGTTGGTTCCTAGTGTATATCCTCATCTTGTTCATTTTCTTCTTCCTCTTCACAATCTATGTAAATAATTTATTCTCAACACACTTATGACCTTTAGTGTATTTGCTATCACAACTGTAGCAAAGCCCTTTTTCTCTTTTTTCTTCCAATTGTTGTGGTTTCAACCTTGTAGGTTGTTGAAATCTAGGAGTAGCAACACTTCCCTCTTTATAGAAGTGAGTGGTAAGCTTCCTTGTCGCCATAATTTTACATTCAATTTTTCTTGCCAACCTAAATGCATTCTCCAATGAATCAAGTTCCAAAACGTGAACTTCATGTTGGATATTATCCTTTAAAGTACCTATGAAGAGATCAATCCTTTGTTCCTCTAGAATATCAGTTACCCTTATATTCAATTTTTGAAATTCCTCAATATGCTTCCCCACTAAACCATTTTGTTTGAGATTTATCAATTGGCTAAAGAAGTTGTTGCTCTTTGTATCCTCATATTGTGCTATCATTTCCTCTGTAAAAATTGACCAAGTGACAACTTTTTTACAGGAGCAAAGCCATCAATACCATACAAATGTATTTTGTTTTGCACATTATTGAGATCAAAATATTGCTCCATCTGTAGTATCCATGTTACAGGATCCTTTCCATCAAACCTCCTCATATCCATTTTTGGAATATGGTGGTTCTTCCCGCCAACATTAGAGTTTATGAAATCATGACTAGCATTTATTTTGTTCTCATCATGAGTTTCCTCTACTATCTTTTCACCATTAGGAAACATTTGTTGTATCAACTTTGTCAAACCTTCCATGTCTAATTTTAGATCAGTGTTCATGTTTTCCATTTTTTCATCGATCTTAGCTTCCATGTCATCCATCTTAAATTCCATGCCAGCTTCCATGCCCTCTATCTTAGCTTCCATTCCATTCTTCAAACCATCCATCTTAGATTCCACGCATTTCTTCAAACCATCCATATTAATTTCCACACATTTCTTCAAAACTTCCGTGTCATTTTTTGTTGCTCTTTGCGAGAGCGAAATTGGTTGCACTTGCTCTTGTAAATTTGATATGTCATGTTGCCATTCTTCGTCTTCATGAGTCATAGTAGAGCCTGATAAAGGCTTAATGGGTGTTGAATTATTTTTAGGGGCCATTTTAGAATCTAATACTGATATATATTCTACAATATGCCCTTGGAATCAATTCAACTTGATTCATCAAACAAGACTTATGCAATTTGGGAAAAAAAATATACACACCTTTTACTTGCTTTTGAGGAGCTCTATATTGAAATTGAATTATCTCTATAATTGTAGATCCTCAATATCTGAAATTCGGCCTTGTAGTATCCCTCTAAAGCTTATTTCAAATGTCACAGGTCTGACCTGATTTGGATTTTTCAAGGCAATGTTATGTCCAATCTCCCACAATGACCCAATTATGGGCTGGTTCAGTAGAGCGAAATTGTACGACTTTCCACGTATCATTGTTTCCTCCTTTGGCTCTAAAATTAATAGACAAGAAACTACATTATGTGTACTTGCAGCCACTTTTTACAGCATTCCAATTTGATGCCCAGAGAGAGCGTTATGAATATTTTCCCATGATAACCTCTTTGAGATGAAATTAGGGAGCCTAAAAAAGACCTAAATTCCATAGTTCGTATCTCCGAAAATATTTTGAAACAAGCTCTAAAATTGTGCGACAATGTTCCTCAAGATTTTGGCTTCGATCTCTAAAAATTTCAGCTTCTAAAAATTCATATAAAAAACGTTATAGCGCAAATGTCGCGCTGACCTATTTAGGTTAAATTCAGGATCCTGCAAAAAGCCCTAACTTCCACAGATCATATCTCCGAAAATATTGCGAACCAAGCTCTGAAATTTTGCGATGATGTTCCTCAAGATTTCAGCTTCGCACTCTAAAAATTTTAGCTTCTGAACCTTCATAGAAAAAAGGTTATAGCGAAAATTCCACGATGACCGATTTGGAGCAGCGAAAACCCTAGAATCCAAAGTTCTAATACCAAATGTTGTGAAACTAGCTCCAAAAATAGAAGAAAAGAGATATCAACGCCTTATAAATAAGCCACTTCAAGGGGTCAACCTCCAATACATTACATGAATGAACAATTCTTGAATGATATAAATTACAAAACCTCCTTTCTATATATAGAAGTCCATGGGGCCACAATGTAATCCTAGCCGACCTAACAATAATAATTTAAGAGCACGATAATAACAATATGGGGGTTACAAGGGTACAATAATAACAATAAGGGGGTTACATTAACAACAATAATGGACTATACTAGTAATATAGGGACCTAACATTCCACTTCATCAGAATGACTTGAGTTACAATTAGAAGGAGTGACATGGCTAAATCACTTAGTTAAGTTAGTCAATTCGAGTTTTGGGACTACAAGTAGAGTTGTGTGCAAGTTGGTGGCTAAGATCTAGATATCTAAAGGTGTTACCTTTAGTGAAAGTCAGTTATCTTAGCTCTAGTATAGAATATACTTAGTATAAGTTCATTTGAGTAGTTGTAATTTTTGTAAACTCATTGATCTATTAGTTAACTAGTCAATTTACTAAAAATATCCCTAGTCATGTATGCAAATCAAATTTACTAGTGGTGTGGAGGAAAAAGGCATAATTGTAATCATTAGTGTATACTAGTGAATGTACAGTGTTTTCATTGAGAAGGTAAGCTAATTATTTTGGGAATTGTGCAAGAAAATAGGAGCTTCCCTATTCTTTAGGAGTAGGAATCGTGCAAGGAAATAGGAGCAATCATGAGGCATATTTTTCCCAACTATTGGGAAGATCAAACTCAAGAGGAGGAGGTCAAAATTGCAGTGCAGATTTGGCTTCAATCATTGTATTAGTCATTGTAATTTATCATTTTTCTCATATGATATAATACAAATTGAGGAGGGGTTTTCCCCATAAAAATTGTTTTCATTTTGATTGAATGATTGCATGTTTTTCTATTATCAATTTACCTTCCACTGAATTTAGTAGAAGAAATTAGTGTCTATTGATTTCAATTTTATTTCATTAGAAAATGAAAATTTTCAGTTATTTCTACATGGTATCAGATCTATTGAAAACTACATAGAAACCAGGCTCTTGATCATCTTAAAGAAATTTCGAATAACAAATTTGTGGTGTAGGTATTTATTTATTGCGGGAACAATGCCTTTCAAGGGATTGAGGATTGAGTATGCATTGGAGGTAAATTTGAATTTATATGCTTGGAAATACATAATGGAAGTTGTTCTAGATGACAATGGATTATTGTGTGCACAAACTAATATTCCAAAACCAGCAGCATCAGATGCACAATAGTTGGCTCAATGGAAGAAATATTTTGTGAAATCTAGGAGGATTATCCTAGAGGGATTTAGATACCATGTGGTTGTTGAGATTGCAACAAGATGATGAGCTTAGTGAAAAGAGTCGCCTTCACTAAGTGGGCCCGCAGGCTATTTTTGGCGCAAGTCTCTTTTTAGACTATGTCTATTTTTAGACATGCCGACCATATTCTATGAGTTGCAGGATGCTATTTGTGGATGGTCGGTCAAGTTGGAAAAAATAGATGGACTTCTATTTTTAGACATATTGGGCGGAATCTATTTTTATATTTCCAGTCTAAAAATAAATATGTCGAATATTATTAGCTCTTAATAATATTTGGACTATAAACATTATCTTATTCTCTTGGAGCACTTCAGTTAAGTGCACATATTTGGCACAGGAGCTAACATAAGGAATTACACTATTCCTGAGGGTTAATTGGAGCTATTTCATGGATACTTTAGTTAGAACTCATGTGACAGAGTTTGGTGGAGTTATTGAGGTAGTTGGTGGAGTTGTGTTCAGTTTAACTTAGTTAAACATAGTTGAGCTAGTTGTATCTAGTCTAACTGATTGATACACTAGTGAAAGTGGTGTGAATTAATTATTAATTAATTCACTAATTATTAACTCATTAATCAACTGAAGAATACATCAGTTAACTACAGTGCATGGATAGTTTCAGTGGAGACCAGTGGAGAGGTAGGTGAAAGAGCAGTGTGACTATCATTTGTGACTATAGTGTTGCATGTTTTGCAACACATAGTGGTTGGAGATTCCTATGAGGATTGTATGAGAAAGGCTGGACCAATTCAAGTTCATTCAGAGCCATTCTTCAGTAGTGATTGTGCAGTAGAGGCAGGCTAGCAGGTGGCAGAGATCGGTGCATGGGATTTGCTAGATCAAACCTCATTAGTGTGTAGCAATTTGAGATTGTACTGAGAGCTTGTGAGGAGCTTTGTATGATGATTGTTACATGATCTCTATGAAATTTAATATACAGATATTTGGGGGTTTTCAGCTTTAAGCTTTCCCATAAATTACTGTGTTCATATGTGTAATTTTTTATGGTTTTAATGTGTGCGTGCAATTGATTTTATTTCCGCAAGTAATGATCAATAGTAGAAGAGATTTTGTATTGTGCATGAATTCAAATAGTGTGTGATCAGGAGAATATCGGATGTATAACATATCAGTTATATAATTCCTACATGGTATCAGAGGATTATTGATCATTGGAGCAATTGCAAAGAATTGAAGCGGTTGAGTTTTTTGCTGGTAGAATTCGAATTTGAGAAGTGTTTTCTTGGTATCAAAGTTGAGATGTCTTTCAACGGATTGAGATTGGAGTATGCCCTTGAGGGCAGCTCGAATTATATTTCTTGGAAGGACAGGATGGAGGCAATGCTAGAGGACAATGGGTTGAAGGAGTTCATAGATGCAGAAATTCCAAAACCTGCTTCTAGTGATGTTGTCGCACTTGATGCATGGCAAAAGAAGACAACAAAATTTCGAAGGATTCTGTTGGAAGGTGTGGATGATCACATAGTGTCCAGCCTTCATGGTAAAGCTTCTCCATTCTTGATTTCGAAAGCTTTGATAGATTTTTTCAAAATAAAGAGCGACCAGAGGAAGTTGGCACTCAAGGATAAACTCAGGAATATAAAAATGGAGAAAGGCGACAGTCTACCCAAGTACCTCACAAAGTTTTTCCAATGCAAGGATGAGATGGGAAGTGCGGGGGTTACTGTAGATGACAAGGACTTGGTGAGCTTGTCTCTCCATGGGCTTCCGAAGAGTTGGCATTCCTATCAGGACTCTGTCAATGGTCGGGAGAAACTGCCAGGATGGGAGCAACTTTGGTCGGATCTTGTGCAAGAGGAGATAAGGCGGAGTACCAAGGACGGATCTTCATCGAAGAATGTAAATGAAGAAAATTGTGCTTTGGCTGCCAAATCAAGGAAGGGGAAGAGCAAGAAAAATTCTTCTCAATCCGGTGCGAAAGGAAAGAAGCAGGACATGTCCAAGGTGAAGTGATTTCACTATCACCAACACGGACATTACGCCACTAATTGTCCACTGAAGAAGAAAAATAAGCAAGCTGCTGGATCTGCAGCTGGAGAGGCCTTAGCCTCGCAATTTGAGCTGGATTTTTCGCTGATTGCATGCTTGGTCTCAAGTATGATGGGTTCAGTGTGGTTTCTTGACAGTGGTGTGTCTTTTCACATGACCGGAGACAAAGATTTGTTTACTAATCTGGATGAGAAAGATCTTGGAGTGCACATCGAGATGGGCGATGATGGTAGATACAGTGCGACCGGTATCGGTACCATTTCCTTTGAGAGGGAGTCTAGTAAACCCTTCGTATTGAAGGAATTCATGCATGTTCCAGGATTGAAGAAGAATCTTATCTCTGTGGCTATGTTGGAAGACAAGGGATATGATGTTGTCTTTAGTGAGGGAAAGGCTTTCCTGCGTAGTAAGGCAACTGGTGAAACCCGGAGGATATGGGTTCGAGTTAAGAACCTTTATCAATTTCAGGTGGATGGTTGTGCAGCAATGGTAGGCAAGGCAGAAGGAGTGGTGAGCTGGGATGAGGGCGAGCTATGGCACTGGAGATTGGGCCATCTTCACCATGGTGCTTTGAAAATTTTGTAGCAGATTTCTACCGAGCTTCCCAAAGGTACACTTGCGCAGTCAGATCAGTGCAAGGGATGTACTTTGGGAAAATTTGTGAAAGCCACCTTTCACGAGAAGGATAGTCGCGCCACGACGATCCTTGAGAGAATTCACACAGACGTGTGTGGACCTTTCTCAGTAGCTTCAACAGCAAAGCACAAGTATTATGTGATATGTGTTGATGATTTTTCTCGTAAGTGTTGGATCTTCTTCATGCAGAATAAGAGCGAGACATGCTCAAAGTTCTGTGAGTTCAAGGAACTAGTTGAGAAAGAATCGAGGAAGCAGGTGAAGGCACTTAGGAGCGACAATGGTGGTGAATTCATCTCTGGAAAATTCAAGGACTTTTGTAGTGCAGAAGGAATTCGAAGAGAGCTCATAGCGCCTCATAACCCACAGAAGAATGGGGTCACTGAGCGAAAGAACAGAACAATCATGGGTGTTGCACGGGCAATGTTGCATGATCAAGGCCTACCCATACACTTGTGGGCGGAAGCATGCAATATTGTGGTTTATGTGCAAAACCGTTGTCCTCACAGAGTACTTGGCATGAGTACACCTGAGGAGGCGTTTTCTGGTAAGAAGCCTGATATTTCTCATTTGAAGATTTTTGGCTCACCTGTTTACATTCATGTGACGAAGGATGCCAGGAAGAATCTGGAGCCGACCGCAGAGGTTGGGATATTTATGGGGTACATTGATACACCTCACAACTATCGTGTGTATTTTCCAGACAATCGGAAGACCGTTGTGTGAAGGGATATCAAATTTCATGAGGAGAAAGCCATGAAGTGTTCGCTTGAGAGGGAGCCACACTTGCATGCAGATGAGGAGCTATTAGTTCCTAAGGATGAGCCTCAAGATGTGGATCAGCCACAAGAGGAGGTTCATGGAGTGGAAAAAACCACTCGTGCAGCGCCAACCATCAGAGGGCGGAAGCGCACTACAAAATCTGAGCGATTAAATCTTGATGCAGAGAAGATTGTAGGAGCACCTACAACACAGCGCAGACAGAGACAGTCACCTGACCAATATACTGGATACATGGCTCTGATGAGCAAATTTATCGTGACAGAGCCATCCTCTTTCGAGGAAGCTGTGGAGGACCCTGCATGGGTAGATGCCATGGTGGAAGAGTATGATTCGATTGTCAGAAACAGTGCATGGGAGATTGTCCCAAGGCTGGAAGGGAAATCAGTGGTAGGTTCGAGATGGATCTAAAAAGTGAAGCAAGTAGTTGATGGGAGTGTGGAGAAGTACAAGGCAATATTTGTTGCCCGGGGCTTCTCACAGATTGAGGGGATCAATTATGAGGAAACCTTTGCACCTGTCGCAAGGTATTCTTCCATACAGATGATTCTTGCTCTCTCAGCACAGATGGGGTGGCACATTCATCAGATGGATGTGAAGACTGCGTTCCTCAATGGAGTCATTGACGAGAAGGTGTACATAGAGCAGCCCGAAGGTTTCGAGATCTTCAGCAGCGAGTCACATGTGTGCAGGCTCAAAAGAGCGTTGTATGGGTTGAAACAAGCACCTTGTGCTTGGTACACATGGATAGACATTTATTTCACCGGACTTGGATTCTCCAAGAGTGAGGCGGATCTGAACCTATACCAGATTGTGGTGGAGGGTTAGTTGCTGATCATTGTACTTTATGTAGATGATTCGATATTGACTGGTGATGAACAGTTGATACTCTCATGCAAGGCTGATCTTGCAAAGGAGTTTGAGATGAAGGACTTGGGCCTCCTTCATTATTTCCTGGGATTGGAAATTTGGCAGTGTAGTGATGGATTGTTTGTGTCTCAAGGCAAGTATGCTCGGGAGATACTGGATAAGTTCAACATGCAAGGCTGCAAGCCTATCGACACTCCTCTTCCTGGTGGATGGAGGAAAGAGGATGCTACATCAACAAAGGTAGTGGATGCCACTGTTTACCGACAGTTGGTGGGGTCGCTTATGTATCTATTCAATACACGACCTGACATATGCTACGTTGTTAACCAACTTTCACAAGCTATGGTTAAGCCTACCAAGCTCTTTTGGAAGGCAGGCAAGCATGTATTGAGACATCTCAGAGGCACATCAGGATATGGATTATGGTACAGACAGTCGGATGAGGTGAAGCTGTGTGGCTTCACAGATGCAGATTAGGCAGGGAGCCCAACGGACAAAAAGAGCACATCTGGAGGGATTTTTAGTATCGGGTCGACAGCAGTTTCTTGGTACAGCAGGAAGCAGATATCCGTGGCACTCAGTTCAACGGAGGTCGAGTACATGGCAGCGAGTTTGGCTGCATGCGAGGCTATATGGATGAGTAAGATCCTGTTCAGGTTGTTCGATTCACACTTAGATCCTACTATGATATATTGTGATAATCAAAGTTGCATCAAAATATTGGTTAATCCAATATTTCATGATAAATCTAAACACATTGACATCCGGTATCATCATATCAGAGATTGTGTGCAGCGGAAGATCATGTTACTTTCTTACATTCCTACGAAGGATTAGGATGTTGATATCTTGACGAAGGCGCTCACCAGGAGAAAATTCGAATACCACAGGGGAAGGATTGGGGTGGCTGATAATCCCTATCTTGTTGAGAGGGAGTGTTGAGATTGCAACAAGATGATGAGCTTAGTGAAAAGAGTCGCCTTCACTAAGTGGGCCCGCAGGCTATTTTTGGCGCAAGTCTATTTTTAGACTATGTTTATTTTTAGACATGTCGATCATATTCTATGAGTTGCAGGATGCTATTTGTGGATGGTTGGTCAAGTTGGAAAAATAGATGGACTTCTATTTTTAGACATATTGGGCGGAATCTATTTTTAGATTTTCAGTCTAAAAATAGATATGTCGAATATTATTAGCTCTTAATAATATTTGGACTATAAACATTATCTTATTCTCTTGGAGCACTTCAGTTAAGTGCACAGATGTGGCACAAGAGCTGACAGAAGGAATTACGCTATTCCTGAGGGTTAAGTGGAGCTATTGCATGGAAACTTCAGTTAGAACTCATGTGACAGAGTTTGGTGGAGTTGTAGAAGTAGTTGGTGGAGTTGTGTTCAGTTTAACTCAGTTAGACACAGTTGAGCTAGTTGTATCTAGTCTAACTGGTTGATACACTAGTGAGAGTGGTGTGAATTAATTATTAATTAATTCACTAATTATTAACTCATTAATCAACTGAAGAATACATCAGTTAACTACAGTGCATGGACAGTTTCAGTGGAGACTAGTGGAGAGGTAGGTGAAAGAGCAGTGTGACTATCAGTTGTGACTATAGTGTTTCATGTTTTGCAATAAACAACGGTTGGAGATTCCAATGAGGATTGCATGAGCATGGCTGGACCAATTCGAGTTCATTCAGAGCCATTCTTCAGCAGTGATTGCGCAGTAGAGGTAGGCTACCAGGTGGCAGAGATCGGTGCATGGGATTTGCTAGATCGAACTTGATTAGTGTGTAGCAATTGGAGATTGTACTGAGAGCTTGTGAGGAGCTTTGTATGATGATTTTTACATGATCTCTATGACATGTCATATACATATAGTTGGGGGTTTTCATCTTTAATATTTCCCATAAATTATTTTGTTCATATGTGTGAATTTTTATGGTTTTAATGTGTGCATGCAATTGATTTTATTTCCGCAAGTAATGATCAATAGTAGAAGAGATTTTGTGTTGTGCATGAAGTCAAATAGTGTGTGATTCGGAGAATCTCGGATGTATAACATATCAGTTATATAATTTCTACAATGGTTTCAAATTTTCATGGAAAGGATAATGCTTATGTAATGTTGAAAACCCTCACATACCTATTCCAAAGCAGAATTAATGCCAGGAAGTTGGAATTTAAAGATAAGCTCAGGAACATTCGAATGAATAAAAATGAAATTATTGTTCAATACCTATCCATATTCACTTTCATGAGAGATGAACTTGAAGGAGTTGGAGAGAATGTGCCATCATTTGAACTTGTGAAATTAGCACTCCTTGGCCTTTTGAATTCTTGTCACGGCTATTAGGATTAAGTTAATGGTAGAGACAATCTTCCAAATTGGGAGATACTTTTGTCTAACTTGGTGCAAGAGGATATTAGAAGAAAAACTAGAGATGGTGTCACATCGAGAAATGATCAGCAAGAAAACTTTTCCTTAGCTGGAAAAGGAAAGAAATCCCAAGGTAAGGCAGAATCCCTTCAAAAAAATGGCAAGAAGAAATACCTCAATAAAATTAAATTCTTTCACTACCATGAGTATGGACATTATGCAACCAAGTGTCCACACAATAAATCCAGTAAGAATCTTGCAGCAAGAGCAAGAGGAGAAGCTCTCACATCACAATTCAAGTTGGATTTCACCCTCATTGCATGCATGGAAAGTAATGTATGAGGTATTGTATGGTACTTATACTTTGGTGCTTCATTTCATATGACAAGAAATAGTGAGTTCTTCAAAATCTTAGAGGAGAAGGACCTAAAACTACACATAGAGCTTGGAGATGATGAAAGCTATAGTACTAAAGGGATTGGAATTGTCACCTTTGAGAGGGATTCAGGCTCCCATATTCACCTAAATAATATAATGTATGTGCTTGGTCTGAAGAAAAATCTAGTTTTTGTAGCTGCACTAGAAGACAGAAGATATGATGTGGTGTTCAGTAGAGGGAAGTACGGGAAAATTAAAACAAATTGGTGTTTGAATTAAAAATATTTACAAGATAGAGTTGGATCCATGCGTTGCATTGAGTAGAAAGGTAGAAAATTTTCAGGGTTTATATGTTGGAGAGCTCTGGCATAGGTGCATGGAACACCTACACTATGGAGCTTTAAAAATAATGCAGTAGATCACCACTGGATTTCAAAATCCACCCTCGATAAAAATGATGTCTGCAAGGGATGCACTCTTGGAAAATATGTTAAAAATTCCTTCCAGGGTCAAGATAGTAGAGTTATATCCATCTTAGAGCTATTTCACTCAAATGTGTGTCGATGATTTTCTACACTCTCAACTACAAATCACAAGTATTATGTGATCTTCGTAGATGATTTTTCCCGTGAGCATTGGATCTATTTCATGAATAATAAAGATGAGGTTCATTCAAAGTTTGTTGAATTTAAATCCTTAGTTGAAAATGAGACTATAAATTAAGTTAAATCCCTAAGAAGTGATAATGGAGGAGAGTATGTGTCTAATTCCTTCAAAGAATTATGTGCCAAGGAGGGTACTAGAATGGATTTTATTTCACCTCGCAACCCATAGAAAAATGGGGTTGGAGAGAGGAAAAATAGAAGTATTGTAGGAGTTTCTAGAGAAATGTTACATGACTAGGGATTCCCACTATTCGTGTGGGAAAAATCTTGCAATAAAGTTGTTTCTTTTAAAATTAGGATCTCTCACAAAATTCTTGGGATGATTACACCTGAAGAGGCTTTCACTGGGATGAAGCTATATGTCTCCCACTTTATCATTTTTGGATCCATAGTCTATTTTCATGTCTCAAAATATAACATGAAAAAATTGGAGCCCACTGCAAAGAGTGGTGTCTTTATAGGCTATTTTGAGACACCTCATATTTATTGGGTGCACGTGACCTCACTAAGGATGATTTTTATGAGGAGGGATGTTAGATTTAATGAGGAGAAAGCCATGGGGAGTTCTTTAGAGAAATATTTGAGCATACCACCATATGAGGAGATTCTAACTCTAAAGGAGGAGCCTTAGTCAGAAAAGTCGGATCTTGCTTAAAGGAAAGAGAACATTCCAAGAGGCTGATGTGGAGCAGACACATGTTGAGGAGAAAATATCAGACCAAGTGTAGGCACCCACTCACATATAACCTTCCAGATAAGGGAGGAATATCACTAGGATGGTTGAGATATTGGTTCAGGAAGATCATGAGCAGTTTGGAGCTCCTAGATCCTTGCGGAGACAGATAATATCCCAGACATATATACAGGATCTATGGCACTCATGACAGAATTGATATATTTTTATCCATCATCTTTTGAAGAGGTTTTTTTCCAGTAGGTGTGGGTAGATTCCATGGTGAACGAGTATGACTCCATCATGAAGAATGATGCTTGTGAGGTTGTGCCTAGAAATCATTTATTGGCTCCAGTTAATTGTATAAGGTGAAACATGCAACTGATGGAAATATTGAGAAGTAAAAGGCCATATTTGTGGCCAAAGGCTTCTCACAGGTGGATGAGATTGATTATGAGGAGAAATTTTCCCCTGTGGCATGATACTCATGTATTAGGACCATACTTGCATTGGAAACATAGTTTGGGTGGAGAATCCACCAAATGGATGTTAAAATTTTCTTCCTCAATGGAGTGGTTAAGGAAGAGATATAAATTGAGCAGACTAAGGGGTTAAATACCTTTAGGAGGGAGACACATGTGTGTAGGCTCAAGAGAGACCTATATGGTCTCAACCAACCACCTCGTTCTTAGTACACTCGCATAGATTCTTATATCATTAGATTGGGCTTCACTAAGAGTGAAGCAGATACCAATCTCTACTACATTATGGTAGGTGGAAATATGTTCATATTGTTTCTCTATATGGATGATTTGATACTGAAATTAAATGATAATTTTATTTAGTCTTGTAGGGAGGACCTTGTAAGAGAGTTCGAGATGAAGGATATCAGTTTGATGCATTAATTCCTTTTCTTGGAGGTGTGGCAGGGAGATGGAGAGATTTTTGTTGGACAGGGGAATTACACCTCTGAAATCCTTCATAGATTCCATATGAAGGATTTCAAACCCATGGATTCTCCTCTAAGTACTAATTGGAGGAAAGAGGATGATTTTACAGGTGAGGCAGTAGATGGCACTATCTACCGACAATTGGTGGGGTCCTTGATTTACTTGTTGAACATAAGGCCTGATATTTGTTTTGCAATGAACAGGCTTAGTCAGTTCATGGTCGAGCCTACCAAGCTTACTGGAAAGTAACAAAACATGTTCTAAGATACATCAGAGGCACAACAAACTTTGGTTTATTGATATGGACTTATGCAATAATTCAATAGAATACAGATATACACATAAACAAAGAGATGTGGCAAGAATAAAATTTTATTTCATTAATATCAAAGAATTGAAATATGTGTTATCACCAAAATTTGCCCATCTGACCATTTACAATTAGATGGATTGAAGTACACCATGTAAGACCAATTTTACCATAGTAAAATTGCTTTTACTATAAGAAATCTTTTAATAAACCCTATTTTAAAATGATTTAATGGTTTAAACAAGAAAGCCCATGAGGAATATTTAAATAAATCCTTATTTATTTTATTTTCCTCTAGGAATAATTAATTAAACCACTGTTTAAATATATTTCTTGTCATATTTAACCCAATTATGAGAAATAATTAGATAAATCATTATCCATATTGTTTTTCTCTAGGAATAATTAATTAAATCATTATTTAGTTATTATTCCTTGTTAAGTTTGACTAAATCACCTAGAAATAATTAAACAAATCATTATTTTTTAATTATTTCTTAACCACATTCTTGAAATGATAAATAAATCATTTATTTGTTTATTATTTATAAATAAAGGAATTTAACCAATTTAAATACCTTTTCCCTCCAACAAAATATAATAAAATATTCCAAGCAATTAGATCTAGATCTTGGTTAATAATATCTTATTATTCACCGTTATCGAGGATAACTCAATATTTTGTTATAAATATGTGGGTTTTCCATTCATTCTTCACTTTCATCACTTTCATTATCGTGCTTTGATCATTCTCATTATTGCTACTATTTTCTTTGCTTCTTGAGCTCTCATAGAGTTCAACACATTTTGGGTTTTCTGCGCCATCGAAAGAGAGAAACGTTTGGATCTGAAGCATTGAGGACAACCAAGAACCCATCCCATTGAGGGGGACTGGTAACACTATTATTTGTTTGCTTCCCAAGTGTTATAATATATTCAAAATTCTTTAAATCTTGTCTTATCCATTGGATGCATGGAGAAATTCTTATTTCTTTTTACTATTTAACTGCTTTTACTGCATAGATTTGGTTTTTTGCAACATTTGGTTTAACTATAGATTGAAAAACTAAAGAATTTAAGCATCTATATTTTTTTTAGGTTTATTTGTCACACACAGCTAAAGTGATCTCTTTTCGTACACTTGCGTTAATAATTTATGCTAACAATATGCTTACATACATAATGGAAAAAAACTAGCTTGGGCGATAGTAGTTTATCTCTCAAAAGAGATGTGGCGTCTACATGCCTCTGAAATTTGTTACAATGAGTCTCAAGGGCCTGTTTATTATTGAGAAATAATGGAAAACCCTAAACATCCAAAAACCTAACCCTAGGAAATGAATTGCAAAATTTGTGGGCCCCGTTGGGGTAAATTGGTACATCAACTTCTCAGGGTTGTAACTGTGGCATATCATCTTTGTTTGACATGCACAATACCTCGTTAGAAATATATATCCGAGGAATACAAATTTCAACTAAAAACATGAGTTAGATACTCATTTTTTCCCATTTTCCAAAAAAATGTCGTTTTGGGCCTTGAAACCAGTCTGGAAGTTCAGGACCCGAAAAACTGCCAAAAATAGTAAATTGTGCTACGACTAAGGAAACTGAAAAACTGAAATAAACAATGGTGGGGTTCCAAGTGGAATAGGTGGGTGGCCACCAAATATCTACCTAGATCATTCCTCCCTCCTTAGGAATCAATGGTCCCCATTTCATTTATTGCCTCCATGAGATGGGGAAACTTTTGTTGAACTTGGTCCCTGGTGAGCCACTTGCGTTGGTACAGGAGTTGATCAGATTTGACAACCAGATACAACTGGATATTTTGTTGGCGAGTGTTCTTGATCTACATTTCCATGATCTGATCAGTTTTTTCATGTTCCACACAGTCTGGGCTCAACTCCGTTGGAGTGAGTTGTTTTGCAATGTCAGATGTTTCCAGTAGTGGTAGAAAGTATGGTTGAAGGTGGTCCACATTAGACACTGGGTGCAGCCCAAGGAATGGTGGAATGTGGAGCTCGAAGGAATTGTTCCCTATAGCCTTAGTGATGGTGCATGGCCCATATTGGAGCGGGTGAAGCTTGTGGTATGGCCCAGCGAGGTGCTCCTTCTACAAATGTAGCCAAACATTGTCGCCCACCTTGAACTTGTGCGGCACCAATGTTGAGCATGTCTTTGATTTTACTTAGCATTAGCTCTATCCAATATGTCATGGACCTGATAATGGATGTGTTTAATGTGATCAATGAAGTTATTGGCTTTCTCAGCTTCGGACAGGACATGAGTTGAATTTGCCTAAGTAGCTACAAATGGTATGGCCACATCAATGGGACATAGAGGTTGGAAACCCAACCAGACCTGAAATGGGATGTGTTCAGTTGAGCTATGGGGAGCTCTGTTGTTACTGCACTGGAGATAGGGGAGGCTCTCATCCCATTTTCGTGAATGCTTCGATTTTTACATGCATATAATGTGTATTATCATCATATTGACGACCTTTTTTTGCCCATCAGTTTGGGGGTGGAAATTCGTGGACATAGTCAGCTTGGTATCAAGTATCGACCAAAGACTTAACCAACATGTAATTAGGAACCTATTTTCCTGGTTTGTGATAATGTACTATGGGATCACAAAGTGTACCCACACTCGTTCAAAGAAGAGTTTCTCAGTGGCTTCTGTGGTGATTCTCTTCTTACAGACCGCTAGAATGGCCATCTTAGAGAATATGTCGACGACCATGAAAACGTAGTCATTGCCATGCTTAGTAGAAGGAAGGCTCGATATGTAATCCATAGAGATGGATTATCAAGGTCAATTAGGAGTATGTAGAGGAGTATATAGGCCTTTCTTCTTGATGGTCCGCTTGGAAATGGCACAAGAAGTGCATGATTTGATGTACTTCCCAACATCATGTTGAAGGTTCAGCCAATAAAAATACTTTTGCATCACTGCCATTAGTTTCTCTACCCCAAAATGTCCAGCAACCTTACTGTATTGTGCTTCCCAAATCATCTTGGCACGCTCACTTGAAGGAACACAGATTTGTCCTAGGTGGAATAACAGTGCATCCTAGAGGTGAAAATTTGGAAATTGCTTCCCTTCCAGGAGGCTCTGGTATGTGTTTCTAAATTCAGGATCGCTCTTGTAGAGATGCGGCCATTCCAAAGTCTCGTTCCCACAAGAGTCAATCACAGTGGTCAACTGAGACAGCCTGCAACATTTTTGGTGTTTCCATTCTTGAACTTAATGTTCAAATGGAAATGTTGCAGGTATGTGGACCATTTCTGATGGTGATCATTCTGCAATTATCCTTGTGTCTAGATAAACTGTAGGGGTTTGTGGTCTGTGTGGATGATCGTTTTCTTCCCTAGAATGTAATTCTTTCATTTTCGATAGGCCTGCACAATGTAACACATCTCTTTTTCATAGGTGGGATACTTTTGGATGGTGTTTGAAAGTGTCTCACTGTGATATGCCACTAGATGCCCCTGTTGAGTAAGAACTGCACCAATAGCGTACAGAGGCATATATATCAATCTCAAATGGTTGTTGTAGATTTGGTAATGTGAGCACTGGTGTAGAGTAGAGGCAATTCTTCAACATGGTGAATGCCTTATTTTTTGATTTGGACCAAAAAAACTTTTCTTTCACTCCTCCCTTAGTGACTTGACTCAAAGGCTAAATGATATGAGAGAACCGCAACACAAACTTATGGTAGAAGTTGGAAAGACCCGAAAATTTGTTGAGCTCTGTTAGAGTGGTTGGGTCTGGCCAATCCTGAATGACTTGTATCTTGGTTGGGTCCACATTCACACCCCTCTCATTGTTGGCAAGAAAGAAGGTCTCTGAGCAATACTTAGGTTTAGGAGAGAGGCCAACAAGGTTTCCGCAGTAGTCTAGCACAACGTTGGCATTTTCACCCTACTCCGAAGAGCAGGGATTCTCACCTGAGGCGTGTTGTGACCTTAGTAAGGTGAGGAACAGATCAAGTATCAACCGATCACAACTATAGATAAAAATAGAAAGAACTGGGAACAACAAACAAATCTTACTACTTTGCACAAGATACCACTCATTAAGCATATTCAGAATACATAATTAAAATTTAAAAGCGGGCAATACATTCACAGTAACCAAATGCTTAACACGGAACTTGGAACAGCAAACACAAGTATAAGTATATTTCATTATCAATAACAGACAGCTACATTACTCCGCAGAGTCGATTACAGAGAGACAGATTACAAAAATTATAAAACAGAGCTCTCATGCGGCTCTCCTCCTCAACCCTCTACTGGACTACCCCCCCTGTCTACGCTGGTTGATTGCCTATTTTTTCCTTTGCCAACGTAATTGTCAGTTTTTCCTCTTTTCATTATTTGATGTTTGTCGCTTCTTCCTGATCATTGGGAGTTTCGTTGCATGTCCTTGTTTCTCATTCCTTCCATATGTGCTGGTTTTCCATAACTGTCGCGCCACCTTCTCTCCAGCTCTCTGCAACCGTGACAACTCCCTGTCTACCGTGGTTGCACTCCACCACCTGTTCTCCACAACTCAAAATAGTTTTTTTTTCAAAACAAAGGCCCCAACAGGCCCTAACCACATGTTATTGACTCGTCCTGAGTCAATCCTTTTATGTTGCTTCGGTCTCCATTGATCTCTCTGCCTCTGTGGCTGGCCCTGTCTTCTTCGTTTCCTCTCTCTGTCGAAACAAAGTCCCCAACTCGAGAACCTTTTCCAATGTTGAATATTTGAGTTCAGAAAAGTCGTTAATTGCCTATTTTCATTCCTTAATGATCTAGTCAATTTCTGTGGCAACTCGTTTGGCTTCATTTTCTCCTGCAATGGTGGGAAGTTTTCTTAATACTTATTTAATTTTTATTTCGTCCTCAGTGGTCATTTTCTATATTTCTTCTGTAGTATTCTTGACTGGTTGCCTCAATTCTCTGAGGACCTGCTTTGTGGCAGCAGAATGCTCTTCGTTCTTCTATATTATGGTCTCCAGTGCTTCCGCTTGATTGTGTAACTGGGTTATGCCGACGGGATCTGTGGCCTCTTTTATTTCTTGTGAAATCTGTTGCAGTTGTGCCCAGATTGGCTGGGCATTCATATTTAACGAATTAGAACACTCACGTAAATGATTCAGGAGGTTGTAATCTTCTTTTACCGTTGTCCCCAGGGTTTCCTGCATTCCAGTAGCTTGTTTCTGCTTCTCCATAACCTTCTCGGTGTATATGACAGCAGGATCTGGAAACTCCAGTCTGGCCGCAAGTGCTTCCTTTAGCTCTTGATTTTTCTTTCTAAGATTCGCACAAGTTGTCTTCATACAGATAGACCATTCAATTATGGTACAAGCTGATATGTCTCCTGGTGTCTTGTCATCCTGAGCCATTATTTTGGGCCAGATATCATTGAAAATATCTGTTACCTTCTCCAGTTATTCCTGCAGACTTTCCTTCTCTCCCTTTAATTTCTTGCGCTCTTTAGTAAGCACATTAATCTGCAGTTTTTGTTATTTGAACCTCTGCTGGAGGTCGTTGTGTAGTCCTTCTTCCTGTTGTCTCGTATACTGGATGAAATTGTATAGTTGTTTTGTGCCTCAAGTCTGCATACTCTCAGCACCAGACATATCATTGTTTGGTGGTCTCTCTTTGAGTGGTTGACCGCTAGCTATTGATCTGGTTGACTGCTCATGTGGTGATGTGGGTTGGTTTTGTTGCAGCAGTTGACTCCCTGGATTTTTCATGCTTGTGGTTGGTTGAATCTTCTGTAGCAAATTTTCATGTTGAAAAGGGTTCAGCTCCTTGGGCGATGGCATTGTGTCCACAATAAAATATCCCCCGCGAACTAATAGGTCCAAGAAATTTCCCTATCCCACCAGAGGTTGGTTAACCTCAGGTACCATAGTCGTACTCGAGTTAAATTCTTCCTCATTGTCTCCATTTTTCTTGCTTTTTGTCTTGACTGGGTCTGAAATGGTTGTTGATGTGGATGGAGTGCGGGTGGAACGTTATTTGGAAGTGAATGACATGTGATGTGAGGAATGGTGAGTGTGAGGTGAAGAAGTATGAGTGTGGGGTGGAGATGAAGTTTGAACATTTAAAACTGAGAATGGATTGAACACAGGGAGCTCAGAGGTGGCTTGGGTGGCCCCCTCCGGCTCCTCCTAAATTGGTGCTCCCATATCCATATATTGTGTGTGATCTTCCTTGGTGAGATCAACTATTTGCCTAGGCACCATGAATCTTGCTTTCTTGGCCTTAGGGGTAGCTACGGGTGGTTAAGGTGCCTTAATCTTTTGGATTGGAACTACTGTGGTTGTTGGGGGTGAATTAAACATGGTCGATGGCAAGGCAGTGATTATAGGTGCAACGAGGGAAGGTGATGCAGAACTTGAGGCCTCAAACTTTGAAAAAGTAGGAAACATAGGAGAAACACTTGTGAGAGTTTTCATTACCCGATTGAAGCCCTTTACTCTCGTGTCCAGGTCCACTAGTATGGGTGTTATTTTCAGCTAAGACACTCTGATAAGTGTCTCATCTGGTGTCTCCTTTGGTAGTGCTCTTGGTAGCATGCCCTCGAACAAGTAGTGATGGATTCTATTAGCCCCCTATAAATTTCTTGACAAGCAAGCAAGGGTCCAAATTGTCTTTGAGCCTTCAAGGAATGCATTTCCCCTGAAGACACATCATCCTTGAAAGGTCTTTCGTACCCTCTAGCCTTTGGTGTTTCTCCTCTGTTGTTTCATCCCAAAAGCCTCACTGATTACAAAAAGTTGTGCTCCAAAAAGTCTACATTTTCCCCTTGTTCCTTGCAGAATGCCCCATTTTAGCCTTTTTTCCCCCTTATCAAATTTCCCCCAGTCTTCCTAAATCCTCCCAAAATCCCCCTTAAACCTTCTAAGTCACTTTTTCCCCTTCCCAAAGCCCCCAAAAACCCTTATTACCCCTATCGTTACCTTTCCCTGGCCTTGGATTTCATTGAAAATGGCCCAAAAACCCATTTTCCACATTATGTGGGCTTAGCACCTTTCGGCCCTAGCCCCTTCACCCTTTTCCTCCACGTGACCCAGCATCAAGACCATGCGCCAAGGCGGAAAGCACTTATCACAGATCTGTATTGGGCGCATTATCAACCGTTCGATCAACCCGCCGATCCGATGGTCCGTATTTCACCCCCCGGTGGTCCCCACGCCCGAGTACTGTGCAAAACTGTCGGTTTATATCGTACCGCATTTGGAGGTCAAGCGGTATTTCCCCATTTCACAACGATTCCATTTATCGAATGTCACGTGTCCAGAGCACTATTTAAAAACTGCCCTCCCATCGCGCGTTAATGTTCGGCATTTGACCCGGCGCGATATGCATATCAATCGTCCGATCTGAGTCCCTCAATCTAATGGTGATCGCGCCGCGAGGATGCGCGGGAGTTATACCAAGGCAAACAGTGCTCCTGGCCCACCATCCGTCTCCCGCCAATGCATTTTCAGCCGTCGATCTCCTCCTGAGATCAAACGGTCCAGATTTATTCGCGTGCCTGCCATTGAACCGGTCCTGCCACATCACCCATTCCACATGTTTTCGCTGCGATTTCGTCCTTTTCCTATATATTTCATTCCAACGTCAAATTTTTAATGTTTTACATTGGAATTTCTATCTCGACGTCGTCTGGTGCATTTCTCACTGTTTCACGGTTTTCCTCCACAATATCCTCTGCATGCACCGTCATCAACCGTGCCACGTCGCCAATTTTGCAGTCATCCACACCACCCTCTCCATGCATGGTTTTCTTAATTTGTTTGCATGTTTTGCAAGGTTACAATCAGGTGGGCAACCGTCATGATTCAGTCACCATTACAGTGACACAATGCACAAGGGAAGCTGAATTTAGAGCCTAACATTACAGGAAATGACCGGGAAGGTGTCTGCAACATAAATTTCATCAAAGGACATATTTCAAACTCCGCAAAACCTGTCCGACACCATTAAAGCTCAGATTGCATCAAAAAAGGCAGTGCTAGATCAGCAGAGAGTTCAAGGCACGTAATAGAAGATTTTTGAGCCTTTTCAGGGATTTAGAAGGAAAAGGTACCAGTTCCAAGACATCATGGATCGCATGGAAGGCTCAGCATGCAGAAAAAAATACTATCAGGGTTTCACATCAGCAATATGTCCTTTCCACAAAGGACAAAGTGCCAATACTATCTCCATTCTATACCGTGTTCCTGAGGAAATTCCATCCCTGACAACAGTCCTATGCTATCAGAAGCATTTGTCACATAGTATGGCAGGCCTTAGCATCATTAGGCTACCTTTTTGTTTAGTTCACCAATGTGTTATAGCAAGTACATCAGAGACATTCCTGGAGTAAATGTAAGCCTGACAAAGACCACTCTTTCATCCAAAGAGTACCAGAGATAAATGCTTAGAATTTAAAGCAGAACGAGGCCTTAGCCCTCTTCCTCTTCAAAGTTTTAATGCTGCATTTAGTTTTCACCTACCTTCTCTACTCCACTTGAGCTATAAATTCATGAAATAACCCATTGTAAACATTGTTGATCGATTATCAGAGAATTGCAAGTTGTTTCTTTTGAGACATAGTCTCTGTGTAAAGTTATAAGATAGGCTGAGGAAGATGTTTTCAAACTGAATATCCAACTATTGGTAATGTTGTACTTTACTGGTGTTGCTCTTTAATATCACAAGCACATTTCTTTGGATCCTGATCTAAAGCAGCGGTGATGTTTTCCTGTCTCTGTATTCGTTTTTAACTTGCAGTTCATTTCTACTGGCTTGCATCAGAAATCTGGCATAGGATTTACCCTTGTTAGGTACCCTATGTTTCTGCTCTCCTTACCTTTGATGTTTTCTACTAAATGTGTTATATAAGGGTTGATTTCATTGGATTTAACCAGTGTAGTGGATGTCTTTTCCTGCTAGCTTATGTATGAATTCAATGAATCTGTTTCTTAGATGTTCTTGTTAGGATTTAATTGAAAGAATTGGGAACACTGGGAGATCTAGAACTTTGTCTCTGTATCACTAGGATCCTTTCCAATTAATTGAACCTTTCTAAGATCCCTCAAGATGGAGGCCGAAGCATTGAGAGTTCAAAGTCTCTCTCTAATCTCAGGTCTTTAACTTTGTGTTCTAAAATCTTTATTGTTCCCTCCTCTCTTACCTTTCCACGCCACACAATCATCTTTAAGATCCAATGCCTTAGATGACTAGCCCAACTGAAAGCCTGCATATTGAATAGCAAGTAAATCCTTTCCTGACTCCATTTCCCAATGGTCTTGATTTTCCTTGAAATCATCTCTCCTCTACCTAAATCACTCTTTGCTCATCCTTGTCTTATATTGAACTCTTCTTTCTTGATTCCCAACAACCAAACATACATCAAACAAGCAAACCTCGAGCCTTATAACTAGCCTAATATCTTAACCTTTGAACTTCAAAGACAATTACCTTTGACCATCATAGAGAGATCCCTCTCTGGACCCAGGAGGGCTAGATCCTGAGGCCTGAAAGTGGTTCTGATGTTGTCTCATCTTTTGGTCTTGCCAATCTGGCCAAAACATTGTCATCCCCAACATAATGGTGACTCCACTGGGGAATATCTAAGAGCCGATAACTGATAACATTTGTCTGTCTCCCATTGTCGTCACCAACATAATGGCGACTCCGCTAGGTAACATCTGAGTATTTTTAACCTTACTTCATCATAAGAACCTCAGAAATCTAGAAACTCTAGTTAGGTTGGCAGTTAAACACTCCTATTCACAGATCAACCTCTATAACATTTGTTGTGTTTCTCCCACACTCTTAGATAGAGTCTGGAAAGGGCCAGGTAGCCTCCAGATCTCACACTCTTTCAGAGGTGACATATCTGGAAAAGCCCTCCCAGTCAATCTCTGGTTAGATTTTGCTGTGTTTGGGAGCTGTCCTTGAAAAGGGACATCTCATAATCACTGTGGTGGACAGTGTACCCTCCAAAAGCACCCTAAACCTTCCGCCTGGCGACTCCATAGCTCCTTAAAGATCAAAGACTCCACTGGTGAGTAGTAGGCCTGCTGATTATCTTGGTTCACATAAGACTCCACTGGAAGACCAACCTCCATAACAACATCAGCCACAATAGAAGGAACAAGTAGGGTTAAGCTGCTTGGTTAGAAAAAAACATTCTGGCTCCAATAACCATTCACACAAGAGCTTATCCCATTCCAAACCCCCCTGAAATAGTGGACAACCCTAAGAGCATCCTCAAGAGATCGCCTACACCTAAACAATCAAATATTTCTAGCCACATCCATAGAGCTAACTCTCCACCGAAAGACTTCACAACTCTATCAGACCCATTTTTTGACCTAGGTGCTCAAAACAGACTACCAAGAACCAGGTCATTCAGTGTCCTAGACCAGCCAGACCTTGAGTTTCCCTGTTCACCATCTCATAGTGGTAAACACACCAGGGACAAAGAGACCCCTCCATCTACACCCCCTAATATTCCCTTCATTCAAAACTTGGGGCTCTGCCACCCTAAATCTGCTCATCAGTCTTCTACTGGTCATAATTTCCCTATCATCCATATACCAGCTACTCAAGCTAACCCTATACCTCATCAAAACATCATCATGGCAGCCTGGTATGCACCTCTGGTTTTACCTCGGCCTCTAGTACCCTTACCCAATGATTATCAATCAAAGATCCCACACTTCACTGCAAAAGAGTCCACCACAACTTAGCACCATGTAGATAGGATGGAAGATTCTTTTGACTACATGGAAATAGATGATGATACAGTCAAAATGAGAAACTTTGCCCAAAACTCAGGAGGTGATGTGAAGAAATGGTTCAAAATCCTACCTCCTAACAGTATCCAAGACCTTCCTGCTTTATATCAGACCTTCATAAACAAGTGGGAAGTTAAGGCCAACCCCCTCCAAATCCTAGCAGAATACAAGAACCTAAAAAGAAACGTCGGAGAGAGTGTCCAGGACTACTCTACAAGGTTTAACAACGTTTATAACGCTCTTCCTCCACACATGAAACCTCCCCTAGGTATGGTTCTAGTGAAATACCCTGAAGGCCTGGATGATGACATGGCCTACCAGCTTAGGGAGAGGGATTACAACACATTGGAAGACATGAAAAAAGGAGCAGTGAATGTAGAGGAAAATCTGATTGAGAAAAAAGCAAGATTGAGAGCTAAGAAGAGGGTAACATATAGAGATGATAATGTAGCTTCCACCTCTGACCCCAATTATGACCGCATATCCAAAAACATGGAGAAGCTACAAAAAATGATGGAAAAAATGGTTGTCACAATTGGTAACCAAAACAGAAGTCAAAATCACAACCAGAACCAGAACTTTAGAAGAAACAACACCACTCCCAACAGAAAAACAGAATCAGATCAGCAAGTTATTCCCCCATTCCAAGAGAACTTTCTTGATGAAGATGAGGGAATCATAGAAGAGTCTAAGGGGAATGCAATAAACATGTCCCTCACCCTCATATTGGGATGAGGAATGGTTAGAATCTGAGGATTACAGGTTAGGATTTGAAAATTCCATGATGCAGGTCAGAGAACAATATGAACTCAGAAGCAAAAAGAGCCTAGACACTGCCAAACCAAAAGCTTCTGAGGTTACCATCAAGAAAAGGCCTGAGAAAACTTCTAAAGTGACTGCTAAAAGTAAAAATTCAGCAGCTAAGAGTTCTGAGAAGAAAAAAGTAAAAGACAACCAAAACACTAATAAACAGAGTCAACCATCTAGCAGCACTAGCAGTGCAGTTAGTGCTCCTGATAAAACAGTTTATAACACTGTGCATAGTGAGAATCAGCCCACTGATTCTGCCACCAAGGTGGTGGCTAACAAAACAGAGTTGAACATTCCAAAGAGTCAGTCCACTTTTAATTTGGAGAGTGAGATTGCAAAAATTAAAATCTCTGTCCCACTCTCTGAGCTGGCCACTCAGGATGTATATAAAGGCCAAATTTTGAAAGCATTAAATTTAGGCGAGAACAGTGACACTGTAAATTTGAGTGATGATCAACCAGCCCTTCTGTTTGGTCCAAAGATAGAAGGAAAGTTTCAGGAAGGGGTAGTGCCACCTTTTTATATCATTCTTAATATCCATGACAAGATCCTTCACAATGCAATGCATGATTCTAGGACATCACACAACCTGATGCCTAAGGTAGTGATGGAAAGGTTAGGCCTAGAGACAACCCGACCCTACAAAGACTTATATTCATTTGACTCTAGCAGAGTAAAATTTCTGGGCCTAATCAAAGACCTATGTGTAAGCCTTACCCAGATTCCAGCAAAACGTATGGTCATGGAAGTTGTGGTGGCAGATGTGCCACCTAAGTATGGTATGTTGCTGTCAAGGTCATGGGGAGCCAAGCTGCAAGGAACAATGCATATGGATGGGGCTTATGCCACAATTCCTGTTTTTAGCCAACTTAGAAGACTGTACAGGGAGGCACAAATGAGATTCCTGGTCAGTAGCCCCGAAAAACCTAAAAATTCACCTGTATACTCTATGCACACGGATCTTGACTCCTTCATCCTTTACAATGATGAATCTATGGAGGGATTAGGATTCAAAAACAGGGATACACACAATGAAATAGAGCCTATGGACTTTAACATAATGTCTACTCTAGACTCGGAGGAGAAAGACGTAGAAAACTTTGAACAGTGCACTGAAGCAAAAACTCAGAGTAAACCAGAAATAGGATGCAGTAAACTGATTTGTCACCCTTCTCAAGCTCATACACCACACCAAAAACGAAACAATGATAAACCCGAGAATGAAACCTTATGGGAAATGAATTTCGATGGGTCATGCACCAAGAGAACCATTGGATCAAGAGTGTGGATACATAACACAGAGAGTGATTACAGAGAGAGCCATCCCTGGAACCTGCACTTCAAATGTACAAACAACATTGTAGAGTACGAGGCTCTTATCCTAGGCTTAAACCTGTTGAGAAAATTAGGAGCCCGTAGGATAACTGTGCGTGGGGAATTTGAGCTGATCATTAAGCAGGTGAATGGTGAATATACAGTGAAACATCCTAGGCTGAGGGCATTCAGGAATGACACTCTGGATTTATTGAGAAACTTTGTAGAATACGAACTGGTGTTTGTCCCTAGGAGTCAAAACGTAATTGCAAATGGATTATCCTGTGTGGCTAGTTCATATCACAAGCCTCCCAGTGACCAACAGATCATCATTCAGACCAAATTTAGACCTGTAGTGCCAGATAACGAAAAATATTGGCAGGTCTTTGAGGGTGATAAACAGATTGAATATTTCCTGGTAGGCAGAGATGAGTTTGAATTTTTTGATTCAGATTCCAAATCTGACAGTAGCTGCCTAAACAAAGAGTCCTCAGATGAGGAAGAAACGCCCTGTAACATAGAAATAAACACTTTAAACGAACAAATTGGAAATCCAAACGAAAAATGTGAAAACACAGATAGCGAAGAAGTAGAGGTGTTACAGGCCAAAGATAAGAATTTACCTCGAGGTCTGGCACCTTTAGAGGACCTTTTTGACTTTGATGATGTAGCAAAAAATCCCGCTATAGAACACGCGGACTCTGATGTTGAGGAATGCAACATAGGCAGTAAAGATAAACCCAAGGTGATCAAATTGGCTAAGTCCCTGCCTGCAAACATGAAAAAGAAATACATTGACCTATTCAAGGAATTCATTGATGTGTTTGCTTGGAGCTATGAGGACTTAAAGGCCTATGACACAAACATCATACATCACAAAATACCTTTGAAAGAGAATCAGAAACCATTCAGAAAAAAACTTCGCAGAATAAACCCAAAACAATTGCCTGCAGTGGAAAAAGAGATCAAGAAGATGTATGAGGCAGGCATAATTATGCCTGTGAGGTTCTCTGATTAGGTATCAAACCTAGTGGTTGTGAGAAGGAAAACAGGGGAGATCAGACTGTGTATTGATTTCAAGAATCTTAATAGAGCCTCACTCAAAGACAATTACCCTTTGCCAAAAATGGAGCACATTCTTCAGAGGGTATTAGGCTCATAAAGGATCTCCCTGTTAGATGGTTTTTCAGGTTACAACCAAGTTTTAGTACTCCTAGAAGACCAACTCAAGACCGCTTTTACCACTCCATGGGGCACTTTTATGTATGTAAATATT
Organism: Pinus albicaulis; assembly: GCA_034641835.2. NCBI lineage: Eukaryota > Viridiplantae > Streptophyta > Pinopsida > Pinales > Pinaceae > Pinus > Pinus albicaulis. The sequence continues at coordinate 528,876,851 of CM076580.1, forward strand.
CCCTTTGGACTGATGAACGCTGGTGCAACCTTCCAAAGAGAAATGGACATAGCTTTTTCAGATGAAATAGGACACTTCATTGTCATCTATCTGGATGACCTAGCAGTCTATTCCAAGACTGAGGAAGAACACCTAGAACACCTGAGAAAGGTATTTGAAAAATGTAGAAGGTTTGGTTTGTCATTGAATCCTAAAAAGACTGTCTTTGGGCTACAAGAAGGAAAACTTCTTGGCCACATCATATTTGAAAAGGGGATTAGGATAGACCCACAGAGAGTTGAGGGAATACTACAAATCACACACCCAAGGAATATCAAAGAGTTACAATCCTTCATTGGGAAAATTAACTTCCTAAGAAGGTTTATTCCAAACTTAGCTGAACACCTCAGGAATATGACAAACATGTTAAGGGAAGGTGTAGGAGTTAAGTGGACTGTTGAGGCTAAGAAATCTTTTGAATCAATGAAACTTGCACTCACCCGGGCTCCTGTCTTGATTAGCCCTAATTTCTCAAAGTATTTCCTCACCTTTTCATTCACCTCTAAGCATACAATAGCTGCAGTTCTGCTGCAGAAAAATCTAGAGGGAATGGAACAGCCCATTTCTTTCTTCAGCAAAGCTTTGAGAGACGCACCCTTGAAATACAACATAATGGAAAAACAGGCCTATGCCTTGGTAAAGGCCTTGAAAGACTTTAGGGTGTACATACTGCATTCCCACACCATAGCCTATGTACCTAATATAGTGGTTAAAGACATCCTGTCCCAAGACCCAGATGGGAAGAGGGGCAAATGGATTGTTGTGATCTTAGAATACAACCTTGAGATTAAACCCACAAAACTGATTATAGGTCAGGGCTTAGCTCAATTAATGGCTGAATCAAATATACAAGCCCTTGACATTAACATGGTAGATGCCTTGGATGAGCAGCAGGGATTTCCCGATCCCACTGTTGAAGAGAAATTTCAGAGCTCTCCTTGGTATTCTGACATTCTGTATGTGCTTACACACCTCAATGCCCCTCCTGAACTATCAAAGACTAGGGCCAGATTATTAAAGCTAAAAGCCAGAAGCTATTGCATAATGAATGAATGCTTATACTAGAAAAATGAAAATGGCCTATTGCTTAAATGTTTTCCTGAGTCTGAAGCAGAAAGGATTAAACAAGAATTCCATGCAGGAGAGTGTGGAGGCCACCTGAACTGGAAGGCCACCGCAAACAAAATACTCAGAGCTGGCTACTATTGGCCTACAGTCTTCAATGACATCCATAAGATGATAATTGCTTGCCACAAGTGCCAGATTTTTTAAGGCAAAAGAAAGCTCCTCCCCTTACCTCTACAACCCATCACTGTTGAAGGTCCCTTTATGCAATGGGGCCTAGATTTCATAGGAGAAATTCACCCTGTTTCTTCTGCACAACACAAATGGATCTTAATAGCCACAGACTACTTCACTAAGTGGATAGAGGCCATACCTACTAGGAATTCCACAGATTCAGTCATCATTAGGTTCCTAGAAGGTCATATCCTCTCTCGGTTTGGCTGCCCAAGGAAAATAATCACGGATAATGTTGTCGCTTTTGGATCCAAGAAAATGGTTGATTTTTGTCACAGGTATCAAATAGCACTCGATCATTCAACTGCCTATTACCCTCAGGGCAATGGATTAGCTGAATCATCAAATAAGAGCCTGGTGACTATCATCAAAAAGCTGCTGGAAGAGAACAAGTCATGGCATAACAAGTTAGTGCATGCCCTGTGGGCCGACAGGCTTACAACAAAGAAATCCATTGGCATGTCACCATACCAGCTTGTCTATGGAACAGAAGCAATGTTTCCTACCAGCCTTGGGGTACCAGTGATTAATTTGGTCCAAGAGATTCAGACAGAAGAAGACAGTATGGTGAGAAGGATAAACCAAACAATTCATCTCCAGCAAACAAGGGAAGAGGTCTATAAGAGAGCTCTAAAGGTTCAGGAAAATATAAAGAAGTTATTTGACAAAAGAACCAAAGCTTCTGATTTCAAAATTGGAGATAAAGTTCTGAGGTGGGACTCAAGGAGAGAGGAAAAAGGAAAGCACGGCAAGTTTGACAGTTTGTGGCAAGGTCCCTACATCATCTAGGCCACCATGGGTCCAAATGCCTTTTTTCTACAAGGGTTATATGGCACTGAGCTTTTTGGGGGTCCTGTCAATGGCAGGATGCTCAAGCACTACTTCTGCTGATTTCCAATTTCCAGTTTCCATTTCCATTGTAAATATCATTACAGTGTTTTTATTTCAAGAAAAAGAGAAAATGTTTCAAAAAACAGAGAGAAAGGAGAGGTTCAAGCATGCTCAAAACATGAACCTCCAAAGTGCAAAATATTGGCTCTAATATGATCAAAACCTGAGCCAAAGAAAGTAAAGATAGCTGGTTCAAACATGCCCAAAACCTGGACCAGCAAATAAGGAAAAAGAATTAGCTCTAACAAGCCCAAAACTAGAGTTGAAATGAAGGAAAGAAAGTGACTCTAACAAGCTCAAAACTTGAGTCACTAAGAAAGAAGGATGCTTCAAAACTGTAGATTTCAAGCCTTCAAGATTTTGTTTTCAGTTTTCTGAAAATTCTGTCCATGTGCAATTGTCTTTATGCCTTGGATCCACAACAAACTAGACTGTCAAATCCTAGTTTGATTGTTTTTAAATTTCTGTTGTAGAATGTAGAGAAGAAATCTGATGTACAGTTTAATCCCAGCAGATGTTAGAATAGGTAGAGAAACATGTGAGTCCAACAGTTTAATCTAGTCTCATGGAGAAATAAGGGTAGAAATAGAATAGGTGTATTTCCTTGTTTGTAAAAAGTAAAACGATGTAAAAGGTCTGCTAGTTCAAATGCACCCTAGAAGAAAAAATGCTAGGATAGTAGGATGGGTAGGTAGTTTGTTGGGGAGATTTTTTTCGCTAAATTGATGTCTTCACTATTGTGGCAGCTGAAAATCAAAGAAGAAAGGTGGCTCAAGCAACAGTCATCTGGCCTACGCCAAATATCATTTGCTGAATTCTTGACTCCTTCAAGAAGAAGCCATCCCCATGTGGAGCCACTGTTAGCCCCCTATAAATTTCTTGACAAGCAAGCAGGGGGCCAAATTGTCTTTGAGCCTTCAAGGAATGCATCTCCCCTGAAGACACATCATCCTTGAAAGCTCTTTCGTACCCTCTGCCCTTTGGTGTTTCTCCTCTGCTGTTTCATCCCAATAGCCTCACTGATTGCAAAAATTTATGCTCCAAAAAGTCTACATTTGCCCCTTGTTCCCTGCAGAATGCCCCATTTTAGCCTTTTTTCCCCCTTGTCAAATTTCCCCCAGTCTTCCTAAATCCTCCCAAAATCCCCCTTAAACCTTCTAAGTCACTTTTTCCCCTTCCCAAAGCCTGCAAAAACCCTTATTACCCCTATCGTTACCTTTCCCTGGCCTTGGATTTCATTGAAAATGGCCCAAAACTCCATTTTCCACATTATGTGGGCTTAGCACCTTTCGGCCCTAGCCCCTTCACCCTTTTCCTCCACGTGACCCGGCGTCAAGACCAGGCGCCAAGGTGGAAGGCTCTTATCGCAGATCTGTATCGAGTGCATTATCAACAGTCCGATCAACCCACCGATCTGATGGTCCGTATTTCAACCCCCGGTGGTCCCCACGCCCGAGTACTGTGAAAAACCGTCGGTTTATATCGCACCGCGTTTGGAGGTTGAGCGGTATTTCCCCATTTCACAGCGATTCCATTTATCGAATGTCGCGTGTCTAGAGCACTGTTTAAAAACCGCCCTCCCATCGCGCATTAATGTTCAGCATTTGACCTGGCGCGATATGCATATCAACCGTCCGATCTGAGTCTCTCAATCCAACGGTGATCGCGCTGCGAGGATGCGCGGGAGTTAAACCAAGGCAAATAATGCCCCTGGCCCACCATCCGTCTCCCGCCGATGCATTTTCAGCCGTCGATCTCCTCCTGAGATCGGATGGTCCAGATTTATTTGTGTGCCCGCCATTGACCCGGTCCCGCCACGTCACCCGTTCCACGTGTTGTTGCCGCGATTTCGTCCTTTTCCTATATATTTCATTCCAAGGTCAAATTTTTAATGTTTTACATTGGAATTTCTATCTCGACATCATCCGGTGCATTTCTCACTGTTTCACGGTTTTCCTCCACAGTATCCTCTGCATGCATCGTCGTCAACCGTGCCACGTCGCCAATTTCGCAGTCATCCACACCACCCTCTCCATGCATGGTTTTCTTAATTTCTTTGTGTGTTTTTCAGGGTTACAATCAGGTGGGAAACCGCCATGATTCATTCACCGTTACAGTGACACAATGCACAAAGGAAGCTGAATTTAGAGCCTAACATTACAGGAAATGACCGGGAAGGTGTCTACAACTTAAATTTCAACAAAGGATAGATTTCAAACTCCGCAAAACCTCTCCGGCGCCATTAAAGCTCAGATTGCATAAACAAAGGTACTGCTGGAGTAGCAGAGAGTTCAAGGCACGTAATAGAAGATTTTTGAGCCTTTTCAGGGATTTAGAAGGCAAAGGTACCAGTTCCAAGACATCATGGATCGCATGGAAGGCTCAGCGCGTAGAAAACAATACTATCAGGGTTTCACATCAGTAATATGTCCTTTCCACAAAGGACGAAGTGCCCATACTATCTCCATTCTATACCGTTTTCCTGAGGAAATTCCAGCCCTAACAACAGTCCTATGCTATCAGAAGCATGTGTTACACATTATGGCAGACATTAGCATCATTAGGCTACCTTTTTGTTTAGTTCACTAGAGTGTTACAGAAAGTACATCAGAGACATACCTGGAGTAAATGGAAGCCCGACGAAGACCACTCTTTCATCCAAAGAGTACCAGAGATAAATGTTCAGACTTTAAAGCAGAACGAGGCCTCGACCCTCTTCCTCTTCAGAGTTTTAATGCTGCATTCAGTTTTCACCTACCTTCTCTGCTCCACTTGAGCTATAAATTCATGAAAGAACCTATTGTAAACGTTGTTGATCGGTTATCAGAGAATTGCAAGCTGTTTCTTTTGAGACATAGTCTCTGTGTAAAGTTGTAAGATAGGCTGAGGAAGATGTTTTCAAACTAAATATCCAGCTATTGGTAATGTTGTACTTGACTGGTGTTGCTCTTTAGTATGACAAGAACATTTCTTTGGATCCTGATCTAAAGCAGTGGTGATGTTTACCTGTCTCTGTATTTGTTTTTAACTTGCAGTTCATTTCTACTAGCTTGCATTAGAAATCTGGCATAGGATTTACCCTTGTTAGGTACCCTATGTTTCTGCTCTCCTTGCCTTTGATGTTTTCTACTAAATGTGTTATCTAAGGGTTGATTTCAGTGGATTTAACCAGTGTAGTGGATGTCATTGCCTGCTAGCTGATGTATGAATTCAATGAATCTGTTTCTTAGATGTTCTTGTCAAGATTTAATTGAAAGAATTGGGAACACTGGGAGATCTAGAACTTTGTCTCTGTCTCACTAGGATCCTTTCCAATTAATTGAACCTTTCTAAGATCCCTCAAGCTGGAGGCCGAAGCATTGAGAGTTCAAAGTCTCTCTCTGATCTCAAGTCTTTAACTTTGTGTTCTAAAATATTTATTGTTCCCTCCTCTCTTACCTTTCCACGCCACACAATCATCTTTAAGATCCAATTCTTTAGATGATTATCCCAAATGAAAGCCTGCATATTGAATAGCAAGTAAATCCTCTCTTGACTCCATTGCCCAATGGTCTTGATGTTCCTTGAAATCATCTCTCCTCTACCTAAATCCCTCTTTGCTCATCCTTGTCTTATATTTAACTCTTCTTTCCTAATTCCCAACAACCAAACATACATCAAAAAAGCAAACACCGAGCCTTATAACTAGCCTAATATCTTAACCTTTGAACTTCAAAGACAATTACCTTTGACCATCATAGAGAGATCCCTCTCTGGACCTAGGAGGGCTAGATCCTGAGGTCTGAAAGTGGTTCTAATGTTGTCTCATCTTTTGATTTTTCCAATCTGGCCAAAACATGGGAACCCCAACAGATTCCACTTCTGATCTCCATTCCCACCCCCGGCTAGGAGCAAGCTTCGGTGTGGAATGCATTTTCGTCAACTTGAAACTTTAATGGTCTCATTTTAAACGTCGTTTAATCCACGTAGGTGGGCCTAATGTATGTCTACATGTGAGTGACCCTAAACCATATCTGAGAAGAATATCTGTACAGGAGACTCCTCAGAACCCTTTGCTACCTCGCCACTATATCCACCATCTGCATGTACCAAAATGTGAATGCCTCTTCATTTACCTCCTTGGTGTTGGGGTCTCCCAAGATTTTCTAGGGTGTAAACTTCATCGCCATCAGCTGATTACTTGTGATTTCCACAAGTTGTCTCACACCCGGGTGAGTCCATTTCCACATTGTAAACACCATGATGAGGTAGCCGTAAATGAACCCAGTGGTTGTTTTGTAGTTATGTTCACAGGCTTCGAACAATTCGTTCAGCAGAAATGTACGCCAATTCAGTTGGGTTCCCTGGAGGCAGTGTTTTGCGACTGAAATGGTGTCAAGGGTACATTCACCCTTTGTGTAGTGCCTCATGGTCCTGCCTGCAATCAGGTAACAATAAAATTTAACTATTGGGCTATTTATGAGGTCTATCTTCGCCCCCTTCCCTCCTTTTTTAGTGTCATATTTCTTATAGTAATCATAATCTCCTGCCTTCTTTACTCTCTTGGAGACGTTCTGGAACGCCATGGAGACATCCCTTCCTTCTATTGATAATCCCGTTAGCCCTTGAATATCTTTTGCATGTATCGGTATCTCCCTCCCTAGCCATCGTGACCCGTTCTGGACTCTGCTCAACAGGAATTTCGTACACTAAATTGTTTCTCCTGTGGTTCCGAACACTGGGAGGTTCCTAAGGTTCAGTATTGTCGACCTTTAGATACCTCTGAATTCTGGATTCAGTCTTACTGCTTCCTCTCCTCCTTTCGTAGCGTAATTCTCTATGTAGACCTGCCTCTTCATAGCTGGAAACTGGTATGAATCTGTGAAATCTGTGTCGATTAGTGATGCATTGTCATACTTTCCCACTAGCGATTCCATTTTCTGAATTCTCTCGTCGAGCTCAGGCTCGATGAATACTAGTGCTACCTTGGTCATCTTTGATCTTCTTTTGTACACTTGAAGTGCTATCCCTACTCTTTCTCTGTAAATTATTGCTACTGGATTCTCTCTTTGGACTTTTTCTGATGAGATTTCGCTTACTGCTGTTGCTGTTTCTTGTTCTAACTCGGAATTCTCCAGCATTCTCATGGTTTCTTCTTTCATGTAGGTTAAGTAATGTAACCGGCATGAACGAGGTTGATAAGACCCCATAAATAATTAATTTTTCTACCTCCCCCACGGCTATAATTGTGTGATTAGTTACCGCGATGAGGTGTGTTCTGACATGGCTGACTGTGACTTCGGGATTTCGGCAAACGTGATGGGTAATGATTATGGCTTAATATGGAAAATTTATTATGGTATGGATGTTACTAGTTATGGCAGTTAATTCTCAAATCCGAGTAATCCTACGGACTAACATCGGTATGATTGTTAGTATGAATCTTTTGTCGAAGTGTACGAAAAAAGACCACTTTAGCTACGCATAACTTATAGCCCTAACATCAAATATGGTTGCCAATATCTTCAGATCTGTAGTTAGTTGATCAATACAAATTCTGCACAAAATCCAAATCTATGCATAAAAATACATTAAGCAGTAAAAAATAAGGTTTTGCTCCATGCATCCAATAGAAAAGACAAGAATAATATGTTTTAAAGGATTTTATATTAAGGGCACCTGGGAGGAAAACAAGAAAGGTGTTTCCAATTCTCCCCAATGGGATGGGTTCTTGAAAGTCCTCAGCACTTCAAACCTAGCATTTCTCTCTCTTGTTGGTGTAGAAAACCCAGACAAACATAGAACTCAAAGGGAGCTCACAAAGCAAATAATGGAGAATGTGACAATGATAATGGCTCAAAGTCAGACCAAAAGTATAGATCCAGAGTGATCTAATGGGCAACAAAAGGTGACAAATGAATGGGAAAACTCTTATATTTATAACAAAATATTGGGTCATTCTAGATCTTGGTGTATGATTAAAATAATATTAACCAAATCTAGATCCACCTTTTATGTAATATTTTATTATATTTGTTGGAGGGAAAAGGTATTTGACTTGGGTCAAATCCCTTTATTTGTAAATAATAAATAAATGAATGATTTATTTATTATTTTAAGGAAGTGGTTGAATGATAATTAAATAAATAATGATTTATTTAATTATTTATAAATGATTTAGTCATATTTAACAAGGAATATTATTTAAATAAGGTTTAAATAATTATTCCTAGAAAATAATAAGATAAATAAGGATTTATCTAATTGATTTCTTTGTTTTGGGTTAAATATGACCAGGAATAATAATTAAATTATTGTTTAATTAATTATTCCATGAGTAAAATCAAACAAATATAGATTTTTTTAATATTTCCTTTTGGGGTTTCCTATTTATACCATAAACAACCTAATAAATGTGTTTAATTAAGTTATTTTACATAGTGAAAGCAATTTTACTTAGGGTAAAATTGGTCTTACATGGTGTACTTGGGTCCATCTAATGATAATAGGTTAGATGACCAAAAAATGGTGTAATAGATTGCCCCCCAGCGTGCGAGTGTTAGGAGAAAATCGTATGACCGAAGTACATTGTAAGAACTCAATCAGCAGACATCAAAAGGGAAGTCAGAGAAAGAAATGTAAGGTAGTCTGATGTGCTAAAGAACTAGGCCCTGAGGAGATGAGACTTATAGGTGCAACAAGTCTCTTTTTATGAGAGGGTACCTATGCTAAAGGCGGTGGGGGAGGCATGCATATGCCCGCTGAGACAAAGTACAAAAGAATAGTGTGTCCAGTAAACAAGGGACCGAACTGTAAAGGACATGCTGGCATAAACATAAGACAGATAAGAGAAATAATGATAAATCCCACATACATGTTGTGCCTGGGATAATAGCCAGGACTTTTACGATAATATCTGAGTACATGAGATACAAATACAACCCAAATTTCCCCTATTCATGGGGAAGGGCTCGCCAAAATCTGACTGATACATGCAAATCAAAGAGGCGTTGCAAGCGGCTAAGGCCAGCATCATCAAATATATGGAGCTGCATCAAAGGCTGCAATGAAGAGGTCATCCGGGCATGTGGGGGGCTACCTGGAGGGCCACCCCCGCATGAGGTTTGGGACATCTCACACACACTCGGGAATCACCGATATTAGTTGTTACATTACATAACCATCAAGTATATGTATCTTGATCATGCTGAAAGGAGTTGTGGCTGAGAAAGAACCAAGTCAAAGGGCAGTAATTAGTCCCTTTGCCTGATTCAGGGCACCGAACAAGAGTGGAAGTTGGAACCAAGGTACACTGCCCTCTAGACCTGTCTTCTGGAATGAATGAGCTGATGTCAGCAGAAGGAGGTTTGCCATAGGTGAAGCAATAAGAAATCCTCAACTAAGGCATGAGAGAAAATAGTAGAGCGACTGACAGACTGACACCAATGATGATGATGAAATGGGGGGAACTGAGTAGCGAATGGACGACTTCCCTTGTTAAAGCATAAAGGGCATGGATGACTTGGCAGTGACTGACACAATATCATAAGGGATAGGGAACAATGGGACTGAAGGCCATAATGTACGATGCAAGAGAGAGACTAAGAAATGAAGGATGGAGGACTATATCGGGATACAAAGGGACTCGGGATAGACTCCATGAATGTGATGATGACTCAACTCGGATGCTCTAAACAAGGGCGACTCAATGTTGTTGCCACACAATAAAGGTCCAAGTGGGGGACCATAAAAACATGAGTACATGAGGGTAACTCATGATGAAAATCAACACGAACAAGGACAAGTAAGGAGGCAGAGTGATGCCCCTAGTACAAGCGTTGTAAGTGAGGAAATTCAATTTGGAGGAGAGGTGAATAGACCCTTTGTGGACAAAATGGATCGAGGTGAAGTATAAAATCATGAAAAACTAACAGATACCCATTTGAGTGCTCGGTGAGAGCTTTCCAACAGTGCAGACGGTGTGTCAAACGGGGCTACGGTTTGGTCACAGCAGGCGAAAGAAAAATCAGGGGTTTTGCTTCTAATAAGGCATTTTCTCTCCAAATGCATTCATTTGCTTGTGTAGCTGTGGTGAATGTAGAGAGGAGAGAAGGCCCTAAATCTTGCGGCGATCATGGCAGACAAACCGACCATTGGAATCGAGATCCGTCAGTTGCAAGTAAGAGGCCTAATCCTACTCTTTCTTTTTTATGGATTGAAAGTTCAGATTAGGGTCTTAAATCTCAGGAACAACCCCTCCCTCATCTTCACGGCCAGTTCGCACTATTGGGGCCAAAAACTGCAACCTGGGAAGCAGGTTTTGGCCTAAAAAGTGCAACCTATCCCAGGATTTGGCCAAAAAGTGCGACCTATCAGATGGAGGTGATTTCAGTACTATTGTGGGCTGGGAGTTGGGTTTTTTGTAATTGGATACAGTTTTTCTTACCTGTATACTGACAAAGATGGTGTTTTTGTGCAGATATGGCAGATATACAGATCAACTAGAGAGAGAGACACCTGGGTACTATTAGTGTCCCGTGATTTGGTTGATTGGCAAGCCAAATGATAGTGTAACATCAAACCAGTCTTTGGAGCCCAAGGACCTAGCCTTCCTGGACTCAGAGAGGGCTCTCTCTATTTGTGTAAGGGATATTTGTGTATTTGCTTATGGTGTTCTAATTTTAGGCTAGTTATGAAGTAGGTTTTTGGTTTTGGTTTTTAGGTTGTGAGGGATGAACTGATCAAAGACATAAGATAGGTAAAAAGATGTCAGATCAACTGGGCTATGGGGTCGAAAAGGTCAAGAAAGCTTTTAGATGATGATACAAGGTTGTTGAATGGTCGATTTGATTCATGGTAAAATGGATCTTTGGGCAACATGGAGTAAGATGGACATCAAGTTTGTGAATAACAAAGGATCCCAAGAATAACTAGTTTAATAGCTGACATAAACATGGTAGGGAAAACCATTAATCATGAGAAATGTAACTATAAGCTAATCAATACGTAGAAATAAACATTCAAGCCATGCATAGAGATATATAACTCTCTAACTTTGGGAAATGGCTAGTTTAATAGCTGACATAAACATGGTAGGGAAAACCATTAATCATGAGAAATGTAACTATAAGCTAATCAATACGTAGAAATAAACATTCAAGCCATGCATAGAGATATATAACTCTCTAACTTTGGGAAATGGCTATCAGACTTTGGGAAATACACTTAAGATAGACACACAACTCAAATCACTATGCTGGAACACCTAAACACAATACTTCAAGTTATTGGGCACTTTGAAAACAAGATTGCATAGTCTTAGGCAAAGGGCAAGATCAGAACAAGACCTCCTTGATTCAACAAATGACAATCTAATCAGTCAAAGATAAATTTCATGGATGGAGCTATGGCTAGCCATGAGTAAGCAGGGCATACCGTAAATCATACTTAGCATGCATAAAACCATGAATGAAACAAGCAACAATATCCTTAAGTTATTAAAGAGCAATCAAGAATTCTTTAATGTAACTAAGAATGAAGAAAACATGGAAGCTATGAAGAAACAGGGAATTTGAGGTGCCTCCAAGGGCATGTCTCAAATTTGTTCTCTACTGTCCTATAGCAAGCAAGAACATGGATTTATGAATGAAAACTAGGAAACAAAACAAAGAGAGAGACACTATATCATTCTACCAAGTCATGGAATCCAACAACAATCCTCTTTCATCATCCAAGAACATCCAAGAGACTATCCAAAAGCATGAGACAAGTATTTCTTCCAAAGCTTATATGACCATATATTGCTTCTATTCACCAAGTTCAGCCTTTTTTTGCAATGAAAGCCTTTGGAATAAATAGGCCAAAGTGAGGAAAACCTTTTGGTTCAACTTGCAATCTCATTGGCCTATCCAAAATATCTAGACTTGTCCTTGAGGCTTTGCAAATCCCAAGGCACAAAATATCTAACAAATATCTCAAAAATTTCTAAAAAAGGGAAATAAATTGACTTTTCATAACTTATCATGCACAAAAATAGCTAAACGCACATGAGGAAAAGTCAATTTTGAAAGGTTCAATTTTTATAAAAATACTCAAAAAATACATCAGCAAAAGGTCCCTTGACTTTCCGGCAACCTTTGGAGGCCTTCCCAGTGTCGAAATGAGGCTCATGATAGCTCGTTGGAAATATCTGAGTGTCTACTTTCTGAAAATGTTTAGTTTGCTCCCAACTAACCACTGGAAGTCCTCCAAAAATAGGCCTGTGTGTAAAAACCCAAAAAATAAGCCTTCCTGATAAACAGGGCAAAGTGTAGAAAAAGCGAGTGCTTTTCGCCATTTTGAGGGAGAAAAAGATCTTTAATTGTTCTGAAAATAGTTTATTATGTTCCCTTGAAATTATGGCATCCAATGATACCATTCTCATCTTTTTATGATGTCCCAAACTGAAATGGCGATGCCCATGAGTTTTGGCCAAAAACTCAAAAATGACAAAAAACCAAAATATGCCGAAATTCGCCCAAAATTGGTGAGCATGACCCTCAAGGGTTTTCAGCGACATGTTGTGAAGCAGAGGCCAAAATTTGGAGTCATGAGGTGTCTTTCCTCAATTTTTGTGACGGACGCTTCCCTTTAGCCTCCTTGATTTTTTCTTGAGCAGCCTTCAACTTCCATTGGGCAAACTGATTTAGCTTTTTATAATGTATGGTCATCCTCCATTGAAGGTCCAAGTCCCTATTTTCCCTCTCCAATTTCTTCTCCAAGTGATCATTAACTCTCTCAAGCCATGCTTCTCGATTGTTCTCTATCTCTTGTTCGAACAATGTAGTGAGAGGGGTAGATTGGAGAAGGGCATCTTCTTCTTCTTTTTGTTTCTCAAGGGACTTTTTTAGCCCCATGGTTCTTGGCCTCTTTCACCTAGGCTAATCTTCACCTTCACTTTCCTCGAACTTACCCATGAGTTCTTCCAACCTTACTTGTGCTTTGGAGACCTCCTTCTTGTATTTGATTTCCCATGTCTCATAAACAGCCATATGGACACTTATTTGCTTGTTTTGGACTTGCAAAAAGTGATTGAAATTCCTAGCTCTATGAAAATCAGCCCTCAAGGCATCAATTTGGCTTTCTCTATGGATCAAGATATTTTCTAAGATCCAGGCTTCATTATCACTATCATCACATTGGATTTGGATGATGTCGAATTCCCTTTCCTATTCATGACTACTTTATTCCTTGCCCTTCCCTTTGCTTTGGGTGGCTCTTCTAGTACTCTTCCTCTTGGGTAATTCGACCATGGGCTTCTTTGGCAATTTTCCCTTGCTTCGGAGGGCCCTAGTCACATTTGGAGTTACAACTCTAGGTACCATTTTCTTTGATGTCCGGGGCTTGGCCACTTTCGAAGAAGAGAGCATGGCCTGTTGCCTAGGAGAGGAAAATAGCACATGCTCCATGGCCTCTTTACCCTTGTCACTTTGCCCTTCATTTTTGCCAATGTATTGGCTCTCTTCAAAGATGCCTAGGCTGTCTTTTTGCATCTCCCTTTGAGGGTTGTCCTCCTCACTATTTTTCACATATTCATGCTGTTGTCCCTTTTCTTCTTGAGGTTGCTGCTCCTTTTTAGGAGGTTGTTGTGTATCATGTTGTGGCTACTGTGTATATAGCTATGGCTGCCCCTATTCAACACCTTGATGCTGCCCCTGTCCAACACCTTCAAATTGTAATAATAGCTTCACTCACTACAGTCTATTTCATGTATAAAGAGGAACCACTGATTTTTCTTTTCACCACACAGAGAGGACTTTTGAAAGTGACAAAGTCATTTATGTATGATCATTGTGTTGGGTAAGGTCACAATGCTTTTCTATGTTTTTTGGTATAAGCAAGACAGCCTTGTAGGAGACAAACACCCCTCCTAATCAAAATACTTCTCTTGTACTTCACTGTTTGACATTCACAGGCAGATAAAAACCTCTAGACTGAGTTTGAAAGATTTTTCACCATGCTTGTTTTATGGGAAAAATGGGGCATCAATTGTTTCACTGTTTCACTTCTTTCAATAATTACTATGCTTTCCTTGCAAACATTGCTTTACCTCTTAACAATGTTTCCACCATACACTAGGCTAACAGAGGTTAACTTTTCCCTATCACAATTAGGGCACCTCCAACAATTTGAAAAACCTCTACTACTGTGTATATTTTGACTTGTAGTTTCATTCTTTTAGCACTGTATTGAGGGAAATTTTTTAGGCCTTTGACATCATCATAAACACACCATTATCACTATGTCAACCTTGGGCAATCATAGCCACAGCAGTCTCGGATTTTCAACAAAAATTCAACCCTCCTTACCACTGTTTTCACCACTACATTTGCTGACAGAGGTTATGGTTTTATCACAGTCTTGAGGGTAGCTCTAGGCTCTTTGAAACTAATGAGCACTCCACTAGCCTCCCACCATAACAAACTTCTTCAAAATATTTAACAAATAACTTTGATTTATAGCAAGACCCTCTCTATTCGATCACCCTTTAGTTTTGAAAACATGGCAACGATCTCTCATTTAGCAACTTGACTTATACCAGGGAGGCAAAATAGAAATACCTCAAAAATGGATGGCAGCCCTTGTTTGAAATGTTTGAGCAGCTTTCAGGGCTTTTGGAAGGCATTTGGACTATTGAAGTATGCGCGGCACGTTTGAAACGAGAAGGCGTTGTGCAACAGAAAGGTTGTCGGGTCGCTGACGGGCAGTCGTGACCAACGCCTATAGGCGCACCGCGCAACAACACAACCTCTTCACATGTTTAATCCTGAACGCGTCGTTTGCTTTTCTAGGCATGCCGCGCAGTCTCTAAGCTTAAAACTCTGCAAATTTTCATTCAAAAAATTCTTCTTCGCTCCAGTGAAACAGCCAAGAGGAGTTGTTTGCATTTTTTAGAATTTTAAATGGGCTTGCAACGGTCCTTTGTCTTCTTTTGAAAGTGAACAAGTTAATACCCTTGAAGTGCTTTATGAAGGTTTGAAAATGTTTGAAAAGACCTTTGGGTTGAACCGAAAACATGAAGCTTATGTCTTTTTAAAACACAACCGAGACTCCTTTTGCTCAAAATAAATGACATAGTGGCAAGAACTACTTTTTAACGAGCATAACCTTTTTTGAAGTAAAGAAGCCCTTTTAAGAATTTAAAAACTTTCATTGTTCCTTACTAAGGAATGAAACATTGTTTCCCTTTTGATATCCGTGCTGTGGAATGAATTTCTGCTCCAAGCCATGTGAATGACTATAGATGTGCCTTTTGGATGATACTGCCTTTTTCACTGGGGGAAAAACCTAACTGCAATTTCAATATCTCTTTTCCACCTCTTGTCTTTGTGTTTCTCATTTGCTGTCACTTTTGATAAGTTTGAAAAAGGTCTTTATGAATAGAAAGAGCAGCACCTTTGAATATCAACATCACTTAGTGTTTTTCTTATTGAAAAAGGACACCTGTAGAAAGACACCTTGTGTTATGTCAGGTTTTCTTTGACATTTTGTAGGGAGGTAGCTTCACCCTTTTAAAACTTAAACTGACAGTGTCTGCTCCTGGTGCTTTGGAGGGGGTCATGCCCATTGTGAAACTAATTTAGCTAGCAGGTGTTGTTTGAGCTTCTCTTTTGATTGTGGGTGAAAAACTCATTTGGAGCTATAAGTGAAAATCCTGTTTACAAAAGGTCTCCATCACCAAAGCCACTAACTAACCTTAGATTGACAAAATAATCCAATCTTCAGCTTTAAGGAGATAAAACAGAGGATGATGAACTAGAGTTGAAAAGTTAACAAGGGAAAGTTGTCCCTTTGTTTTTCTATGAAGGATGTCTGCAAAAACATGAATTTTCATTCATTTCACCCCTTTGAGAGCAGTCCCTTTTGAAATCCTTTGCCACATGCAATAATTTCTTTTCATCTTTAAACAATGGTGAGTCCTTTACTCTGTTTATGAAGGAGGCCTATCTTTTGGCAGATGCTTGGTTTCTTTTCAACCTCTGTCTTAACCAACTGAAGAATATTTGATGAACATACTGATAGTGGTTTCCTTTATACTTGATGGCAGAGGTCAGTTTGAGACCAAGACATTTTGGCTCCTTTGGCCATCAGCTTAACAATATTTCTCATTGATGATGAACCCATTAGCTTCACATTGTAACTCAATAACAGAGAAACTCCTGTAAACAAATTTTTAAAAGCACCACTGCTTTGCCTCTGCCTTTAACATCATTTTTATTTAGAAACTTTCAATTGTCTTCCATTGTACCCAAAAATTGTCTTATAGTCAGTGCAATTCTTAAAATCAAACTTCATCCTTGGCCCTCTGCTTATAGATGAAGAAGTTTTTCTCAGTCTTCAACCCTCTGCTTATAAAATGGAGGTTTTCTCAGTGATGCCATTTTATCAGCTTTTAACAGTGTTATTTTTCCTTCCACTGCCTTTTCATGCTTGAGCCAATGAAGAATGACAAATTGATAATAGTCAAGATGGGCACTTCTCTGTGACATGTAATTCTGCTTTTCAAATATCTCTGTGCCTCTTTAGACATCACAAGCAGTTTGGCTAGTATTTGCAAAGCACTTCCTGTCATTCATAATTTACTAACATGTGACTGTGATAGCAGGAGCTTAATGAAACAACTATCTGCCCTGTAGCTGCATCCCAAGCTCAAAATCACATGAGAAGTAGTTGTCTTCTCACGTGGAACCAAATACTGTCTTCTGGGAATGCTGGCATACTTATGTTCTTGAAAAATCCATTAAAACATTGTAAAACCACCTAAAATCAGTTTGACCTATGGTACATGTATTGCAGAGACTTGAGGGTTTACTAGTGGCGCGACTTAAGGGTATAACCAACTGTATTTGCAGAATAGGAAGGTCTTTTATGACTGGTCTGTTAGTAGATAGAGGTTCTTTGGATTTTAGGATAATTTGCCAAGGGAGAAATGCCCAAAGCACCACTACCTAACTTAGGGGAGACTTCTTTGGACAGATTTGGATTGGTTCTTTGGAGCTGATGGACAAGCTAGTATGGATGAGGCTAGATAGGGCTTGATAATGAGGTTTCATCTCATCATGTGCAGTTTGAGAAGGTAGGAGGGGAAAAAATGTTTATGGGTGTTTTCCAGCTCGCAAATTTGACAATTTTTTTAGATCAGCTGCTAGAAAACTTGACTGTTACAACTAGTCATCACCAACAAGTGAAAAATACTGATGACTAACAGGTAAATTACGGTCGGAGATCCAAGCGGATCAGGGTGTCCATCATGCACTAGCCAGGTTTGGGGTTTTGAAATTCGTGGAGAACGCTCTGATGAGAGCTGGGGAGCCCTTGTTGGCCTAGATTGTCAGTTATTTGGATCCAAATCATGAGGTCTTTATAGTGCAGGGGCACAGGATCGAGTTGACATTCCAGGATCTATATTTCCTGACTGGTCTCCCTCCACTTGGGATGGTGGGAAATATGCAGCTAGTGTTACCACGAGGGTAGAACATCATGGATTTTGTAGATCGACATTGTCGACCAGGCCTCCAAGCCAAAGGGACACGGATATCGATTGGGGATCTAGAGAGTTTAGAGACCCGTGCAATGGAGGCAGCAGTGTTGCGTATCCTGGGCAGCCAGGCGCTCCATCACATCACTGGGAGGCAGATGATGATTGTGGAAAAAGTGTTGAGTGGGATCTACTATGGGTGGGCCCAAATGATGTTGGTGTCATTGAAACGACAGTTGTCGCTTTGCAAGCGGAAAGTGAACCATGATTTCTCGTATGGGACCGTATTGTGCTCCTTCTTTTTCGAGAATATCTCGACCTTGTGACCTCGGGTATAGCTACCAGATGGGGGTCCGAGAGAACCCAGGATGCGCCAATGGGGGCGCTTACTATGTAGAGGAGGAGGAGGGGCAGTCGGGCGGGTGTTCTGACCAGATTTCTTTGCCCATTGGGATCAAATGTCGTTGTACATAGACGACTACCCCTATAGTGGGATGAGTTATTATGGAGATCCGGACTTGCCACTTTCGCCTAGTCAAGTATGGGGGCCCAATGGTAAGTGTCAAGTGACTAGTATTTTATGTGCATGTGAAAGTCTGTGAATAGTATATATGGTACTGATTCTTATACTTTGGTATGCAGACATAGCTTCGGTAAAACCGGCCGGATATATGGGACGACCCACAGTATCCGGAACTGCAGGTGCTAGTGTATCAAGAATGGAATAGAATGAGGATGTGACCGCCCTCCTGGAGGACATTTGTCGTAGATGTGAGGGGCTGTTGACTGGTGTTTCGGAGCGGGGTTGGCAAGACTTAGACGACCAGTACATAGAGCTATGTATTGGGCTACCCTCGGAATGGTGAGGTGTCATGCGGTGCATGGCAATGGCCGGTCAGACTGTGCATGATCTACAAGCTGCGCGAGCAGAGCCATTGGCTCGGGATCCTCCAAATAGTGATTAGATGTGGGGCAGGTGGTGCCCCCTAGTGTATATGTAGGGGCAAGTGGTGCCCCCCAGTTTTGAGTTTTGTTTTTTGTAACATGCTATGGGCATGTCATATGTATCAGAGTAGACGGACTCTAAAAACATGGTGTACGGCACATATTATGGATATGCATCGTTTTGATGATTTTGAATGTTATTTTCTTGTGGGAAATGTGTTTGATAAATGCTAATCTAGGACATGGTTTGCAATGCTATCTACGTAGTGATTTTGTTCTCTAGGTACATGACTGAAAGTAATGACTCTAAATTCACGTATCAAAAGTTTCACTCGTAAATATCGTCTAAAAAGGATAGGACTATGCACATGATAGACACCATTGAGTTGCATGACAAGAAGAAGGGAATCTAAATGGACATGCATATGGAGGGTGCGATGAGAGGGGGCATCGGCTAAAATACCACGCACTGCATCATATTCGGCCTAATTATTGGTGGCAGCACCAATGCAGACCCCATTGGAGAGAACGAGGGTATGCAAGGGGGTAAAGATGGCCCAAGCTTCCGAGGCAAGATTCCGGGAATAGCGACTTGCACCATCGGCGTATCCGATATAGGGTGTGGACGGGAGGTCTTGCGGAAGAGTGTCAGAAGACAATAAATGGGAGGGGGAAGAACAATGATGGTAGCGTGAGTGCAGAGTAGACATCAAACGACAAATATGAGAGGGAGTAGTCTGGATAGGATGAATATGACTCATAAACTGACTAGAGGGTGATGTATGAGGGCTATGGTAGGGATGGCTGGTGCTCATGCTGCGAAGAACATCATAGATACGGATGGTATCATCCCGGTTATGGGTGGGAAATAAAAGGTTAGGGAAACCACATGACACTGCAAAGCTACCTAAATCATCAGCATGGGAGGAGAGGCTCACATACGAATCGTCATGGGGGATGACAAAAGAACAGGTAAAAAGATGGTCAAATGATGTGGAGCCCAAGAATTTCGCTGAAGGGAGATCAAACAAAACAGAAGGAGTGGATTCAGAGAGAATGTACTCTGAGGGTCGCACGGATGATGATAGGTAGAGGAAGGGGGTGGCAGGTTCCATCATCTCAACATCAGGGGGGGAATTTCAATGGTAGCAGGGGGGTCCTCGAGCTGACCTGACGCATACTGCGTGAGGATGGGAGAGGCAGATTGATTTTGTTCAACCTCATACTCGCAGATGACCTCTAAAGAAGCTCAGTAATGTGTTAGGTGAGGAAAATGGTGGGAATAATGGCCATGGACACCACACAGTGCATAGGGTTTGTTGGTACAAAGATTCTTTTGGTTCTTGGCTGCGGACGAAGAAGAAACAGAGGGTTTAGGTACCATAGACTCAGGGAACGGGACTTTAACCATGGGTTTAATATGGGGCAACTCGGGACAATTATGGGTGGCATGACCGATGCCATCACACAAGGCACAAGGTTTGGTGGATGGAGGAGGGGTAGGGTCAGTCGGGGTGGCCTTGTCTTTGGATGCCCCCTTGCGAGCTTTGCCTTTCTTTCCTGGAGCTTGCATAACAGGAGAAGGGTCCTGTTGAGGTGCGGGTGGCACTATAGCGACGGAAGAAGCTAGGGGAACCGGTTGAACCGGTGTCAAAGCAAGGTACGGTTTGGGGTGACCTGGTGGGGTAGCAGCTGGAGGGTCAAGGTACCAGACGGGAATTCCCAGGGTCAAATTGGGGAGGGAAAGGGTGGCCATGATGGTGACTGAATAGACTCTGGGAGGGGAAGCAAGGAAAGCTATCTGACCAATGAGGTAATGGCCAGGAGGGATAGCTCCAAGATCGTTGAGACCTGGGGAAACCGACCTAGAAGGGTAGAGAGGCTCATGGGTACCAGCTGGATGAGAAGGTCTAGAAGGAGGAGGTCCGGCTGGCTGAGGTGAAGGGCTAGGATCAGGTTGCGGCGGGCGAGGTTGAGGTTGCTGACTAGCCGAAGTGGGCCGCTTAAGGTCAGCCCGAGACGATTGCATCATGCAAACATTCGCTAAGTTGGGATCAGAGACAGGAGGAGGAGGAAGACTAGGGAAGGTTCCAAGCAAGGAGGAGTCTTTGTAGACGCCGGGGGAGACACTGGTCAAAGAATCGATGGTTTTCTTATTGGCTACGGAAGAGATGGTCGACTCAGGGGAGGTCTGAGATTTTGGCTCATGATATGTCAACTAGTCAATGGTGACTATCTTTCCATTGTGAGGGAAAAACATCTTGCGGTGGACCGCGGATGGGACAGCAGACATGGCATAGGTGTAGCTACGCCCAAAAAGAATGTTATAATCAAGAGGGGCGTCGATGACTTCAATGTCAATGCAAACAGTCTTGCCCACAAGAGTGATAGGACAATTACGGAATAGGCCAATGGGCTGGGAGGCATGGCCATGGCCATCCCATGCATGAAGGGTGATTGTGGAAGGGGGCATCTTAGGAGATCCAAGTATTTTCCAAATCGAAGCAGACATCACACAGGTTGATGCCCCCTATCCAATAATACACTAAGACACGTTAGCGTTCCAGATTTTGACTG
Organism: Pinus albicaulis; assembly: GCA_034641835.2. Lineage (NCBI taxonomy): Eukaryota > Viridiplantae > Streptophyta > Pinopsida > Pinales > Pinaceae > Pinus > Pinus albicaulis. Next base: position 528,898,098 of record CM076580.1, read on the forward strand.
GGATTTGGAAAGCAACGAAAGCAGGAAGGGGAGGATGGTCTGACTGACGGGTGTCGAAAACAATCAATTGGTCATCAGCAGGATCTACAGTGCCCACAGTGGATATTAGAGCCTTCCTTTGAGAAGGACATGACTGGAGGAGTTCCAGTGTTGAAATGGCAGCAGGAGACTGCGCCAAATCATCTACTATGCTATACGAATGAGTAGCTCGACCGGAAGCAACATTTTGGCATAATGGGCCCTTAGGAACCTTGGTATGAACCTCAACTTTGGGCTGAGGTATCTGCAAAGGACCATTGGGTGTCGAAAGAGGCTCTGTAAGACCTGAAGAAGGTGACTCGGGGACAGACGGCGCGGGAGGCTTGGGGTACTGACGAGACCGAGTTTGAAGGTTAAGATCGATGGTGAGAGGTTGGTTAGATTTCATCATGAGAATATGGTAATCGGAGGAACCAGAAGGGGAAGGTTGAGTGGTTACCAGTGCGTGAGGTGGTTGGGTAGCCATGAATCCTTGCTGAGGGAAAGGATCGGTAAACACAGCCAGTTGAGAAGTAGTCGCATTGGGGGGAACAGTAGGGAAGGCATGTTATCCTCGCAATGTAGCCTGAGACTCCCACATCTACCACATCTGTGGTAATATGGGACAATCGTGAGTGTAATGACCGTAAACACCGCAACATGAACAAGGCTTATTTGTATGAAGAGGCCTGTCCAGCTTGGGCTGAGAGCCCTGTTGCTGGTTAGCAGTGTTAGAGTCAATACCTGAAGGATTGGATCCACGATTACCAGGGGCAGATTGATTTTGATTGCCTTTCCTCTGTCTTTGAGAAGAAGGAGGATTAGTCGCGCACTGTTGTGTAAATACTTGCCCCGGGTGGGGGGTGGTAGTTGTTGTAGCTGTGGTTGAGAAGGCAAAGGAGATGGAGGTGAAAATGTCCATAGGAGGTTGAGTGTACGGATGCAAAAGAGCTCCAACGATACCGTCGGCAGAGTGAGACGCCCCCGGGGCATTAGCACCACCGGGTCTAGGGAGGTCAGGAAGGACGGTATAAACATAACCAAATTGAGCATAGATGAGGTCATATTTCAAGCCTGCTATTTGGAGGGTGGATTCTTTAGTTTGAGGGAATTGGGATGCGACATCTTTGCCGATGGCAAGTAAGAGAGATCTAAGGAACCATTCCATGTAGACCCGATCTTCAAAGGTAGGAGCTCGACATAAGCTCCTTCTTCTCCGCCATTCCTGGACATGAGCAGAAAGGCGGGTCGCAGATGATTGACGGAAAGAATTCAAGAGTTCGGTACCAGTGTCGTATTGGAGAGGGAGCTGGAAATAAGATAATAAGGCTTGGGAAATGGTCGCAAAGGTGGTATGGGAAGAGGCGGTCTGATCAACATACCACTTAGAAGCCTCGCCTATAAGCGTGCGTTGGAACAATCTAACACGGATGGAATCATCAGTAATGGAATTGGATGAACACCACATGTGGAAAGATCGGATATGGTTGGAGGAATCTTCTCTAGCAAGGCCTTCAAACTTGGGAATGTCGGAGGGGAGCTTGGTTTACATAGTAGGCCAACCAACATCGTGGCGGATAGGATCATTGATCAACTTATTGAAATCGGGAAGACTGAGACCTGCCATATAGGGGAGCAAAGGGACAGTCGAGGTAGTTCTCATGGCGGTTCCGCTAGTAACAATCCTAACATTAGGGCAGGGGTTGTCGCTAGCGTGAGGCCCTGGACCAGACATGGTGAAGGTAATAGGGGGAGAACCCAAAGAATCAAAAGAGGAGTCGAAGTGCGGACTCAGGGGAGGACTAACTCGACGACGGCGAGAAGGAGCAAGTCGAACGACCGAAAACTGAGGGTGAAGGCCAAGAAGTCTCTGGGATATACGCCTTGGGGGCACAATGATGACAGCACAAAGGGAAGAAGAATAACCGACAAAGGAAGGGAGTTGCAAAATCAAGTGATGACAATGTCGAAACAAGGGCAGAGAGGTGCAGTGTCAATTGATTTTAAAGTCTTTTCCTAGCGGTGTTAACCAGGCTCTTCTTCACTTAGATTCAGTGTGTGGCGTGTGTTAATTTTAATTTTTAAACCCAAACGTTTTGAGAGTAAAATAAAAAAGTGTGATGCGTAACTGAAAATAAATCTGTAGAGAACAGTATATAATGCTGAAATAACAGAAAATTAGCAGCTAACAATGCATCGATCTAACCCAAGAAAGTGGCTCTCTCAAAACTAGTCTAAAAAAGGGAAAAAATCTAGTCAAAACACAATAAAAAGGGGCCAATAGATCTAAGGTCGAGAGGGACAAGGATCTAAAGGAGAAATCTGCTGGAAAGAGGTGCAGAAAACAGCAAAGAGGCAGAGGCAAGGTTGCTGCAAAAAAGGAGGAAATCAACTAAAGGTAGAAGGGACAAGGAGGTGACCCTAGAGGAAAACCCAAACAAAACTATATGAGGTGATTTGAAAGGGGGAAGAGCTGATCTAAAAGGGATCTGAAAGTGAGGTATCAGATATGAAAAGAAAAAGGCTGAAACTCTAAAAATTCAGACGTCTGAAACAGCTAAAACTCTTCCACAAAAAGTGGAGGGTCTAAATCCCTATGGGGCTAGATTCCCACTTAGTTGAGTAAAACAGATCATAAACAAGTCTAAATGGGCTAAGACAGAGGTTGGAAAACCCTGACAGAAGCTTCAGGAAAACCCAGAAAAATTGCAGAAAAAAGTGCAGGTTGCAGGTTCTGACCTGTTTTCTATCCATTCGCAGATTCTAGGCTGAAAAGTGCATCCTGCAGTCCAGGTCGCAAGTTTTGGGCCAAAAAGTACGACCTGCAGCTCCAAGTGTCTCGACGGCAGATTTCAGAAAAAGTTGTCGTCTCAGTTGCGGCTAATGTCTGTTACCTACGCAATATGGCCAGAAATGCACAAAATTTAGAAATTTGAATGTTTGAGGGTTTTATAGGTGAAAAATGACATAAAAAATAGAAAGAAAAAAAATATGAAAAGAAACCCTAGGGTCTGAAGCAGCTGGATATGCAAGAATATGAAAAACGACAGCGGTCGTAATTGAAAACCCATGTGGAGTCGCCAATTGTTAGTATGAATCTTTTGTCAAAGTGTACAAAAAAATACCACTTTAGCTACGCATAACTTATAGCCCTAACATCAAATATGGCTGCCAATATCTTCAGATCTGTAGTTAGTTGATCAAGACAAATGCTGCACAAAATCCAGATCTATGCATAAAAAGACGTTAAGCAGTAAAAAATAAGGTTTTGCTCCATGCATCCAATAGACAAGACAAGAATAATATGTTTTAAAGAATTTTATATTAAGGGCACCTGGGAGGAAAACAAGAAAGGTGTTTCCAATTCTCCTCAATGGGATGGGTTCTTGAAAGTCCTCAGCACTTCAGATCAAGCATTTCTCTCTCTTGTTGGTGTAGAAAACCCAGACAAACATATAACTCAAAGGGAGCTCACAAAGCAAATAATGGAGGATGTGACAATGATAATGGCTCAAAGTCAGACCAAGAGTATAGATCCAGAGTGATCTAATGGGCAAAAAAAGGTGACAAATGAATAGGAAAACCCTTCTATTTATAACAAAATATTGGGTCATTCTAGATTTTGGTGTATGATTAAAATAATATTAACCAATTCTAGATCCACCTTTTATGTAATATTTTATTATATTTGTTGGAGGGAAAAGGTATTTGACTTGGGTCAAATCCATTTATTTGTAAATAATAAATAAATAAATGATTTATTTATTATTTTAAGGAAGTGGTTGAATGATAATTAAATAAATAATTATTTATTTATTTATTTATAAATGATTTAGTCATATTTAACAAGGAATATTATTTAAATAAGGTTTAAATAATTATTCCTAGAAAATAATAAGATAAATAAGGATTTATCTAATTGATTTCTTTGTTTTTGGTTAAATATTACCAGGAATAATAATTAAATTATTGTTTAATTAATTATTCCATGAGGAAAATCAAACAAATATAGATTTGTTTAATATTTCCTTTTGGGGTTTCCTATTTAGACCATAAACAACCTAATAAATGTGTTTTATTAAGTTATTTTACATAGTGAAACCAATTTTACTTAGGGTAAAATTGGTCTTACATGGTGTACTTGGGTCCATCTAATGATAATAGGTTAGATGACTAAAAAATGGTGTAACAATGATGGGTCATTATGATGGAACGATGTTTGACATGTTTGGCTTTCTGACGTGGATGACACGCTGGACACTACCCTCCCCCCGACCACAATCGATTGTGATGCGGTCTCTACATCGCAATAGTGAGTTTCCTCTTATTATTGCAGTTTGCGCTTTATTGTGATTTATATCTATTATCTTCTCGGGTGCGAGAGAGTTATTGACTATATCTATCTCTATTCTACCCTACTGAATCCTATCGGTTGCGAGAGTTATTTGAAAAGGAAATAATGAAACTTACTTGTGATAAGGCTTCAGGCTTGTGCAATTCACCCATCCTGGTAACACTTGGCCATCCAGTTGTGCTAACCGAACTGCTCCCGAATCTCAAATTTTAATTACATGGTATGTTCCCATCCAATGCATTCTGAGCTTTCCTGGGAACTTTTGGAACTTTCTATCATACAATATAACTTTTCCTCAGACTGTAAACATTTTCTGCTTGATATGACAGTCATGCCAAGCTTTCTGTCTATCTTTTTGGACTGTCTGATGGAATTCCGCTAGAAATCTGTCCTCTTCAAGTTCTTGTAGCTCATGTAGGCTCTCTCTGATTGAGTCTTCCTCTATTAGATGTAGTGTTGAAGCGATTAACAAACTCGTCATGATAAATTCAGTAGGTATTACCGCCTCCCTCCCATACACCAGCTGGAAATGAGTCTGGTTGTGTAGTATTTTCACAATCATCCTATACACCCATAATGTTGCTGGTATGCGCTCATCCCAGTCATCTCAATTAGCATTGCAAATATTTTTTAGTCCTCTTTCTAGAATCTTATTAAATGCTTCAACTGTTCCATTTGCCTGAGGATGGTACGGACTGCTCTTATGATGTTGTACCATAAATTTTTCTAACAGAGATTTGATTGTTGCATTGATGAAGTGTGTACCTTGATCGCTAGTTAGACTTTTGGGGCAGCCAAATATAATAATTATATTTTCAAAGATGAACCTGGTTGTTGTTTCTGTCATGAAATACTTCACTGGTACTGCTTATGCCCATCTAGTAAGATAATTTGTTGCGGTAATTATGTACCTTGCCTGTGAATGTCTTGCGGCAAGTGCGATTGGTCCTATAAAATCAACGGCCCACTTCTCAAATGGCTACAGTGCTCATACAGGTTGAAGTGGTAGCTCATCTATATGTGATGGACGTCCTATTCTTTGGCAGACGTCACATTTCCTTACAAATGTTCTATTGTCCTTGTGTACTGTGGGCCACCATAACCCTGCTTGTAATATCTTTCTTGCGGTGGGTTTTGCATCGATGTGCCCTCCCGCAACTCCACAATGACACTCCCACAGTATATCCTCCCTTTCATGGTTTAATCCCATCTTATATATTTTTCCTACTATTAACTAATATTCGGCTGCCTTTACGACAAGATGTCTTCTTTGATTCGTTGTATATCTAGTCAGCCATTGTCTTATTTCCAAATAGATTGCTATCTGATCTAAATAGCCTGGGATAGCTTCTACTCTAAAGAGATAAACGATTAGCAGCTAATCATCCAAGGACCCTCCATTCTCTCTATTTTCCAACCTTGATAAATGGTCAGGACCCACATTCAGTCTTCCCGGTTTCACTATCACTTCAAAGGTGAACTCCTGGAATAGTAGGAACCATCTACAGATCCTTCCTTCAAGGACCAGCTTGTTAACTAGGTACTTCAATGCTAAATGGTCCGTGAAGAATTTGAACTTACCTCCTAATAAGTAGTGGCAAAACTTCTGAAGGGAATACACCATTGCTAAAGCTTCTCATCATGTTGTTGTGTAGTTCCTTTTAGCCATCGATAACTTCCTGCTTGCAAAGTAGACTGGGTGATCAACTAAATTTTCTCCTGGTTGAGCCAAAAATGCTCCTAATGCAATGTTGGAGTCATCAATATGGACGTGGAACTACTTGTCCCAATTAGGATTAAATAATATGGGTGCACTTGCAAATTTTTCTTGCAGTGTATTGAGGGCAATAGTACACTTGTTTGTCCAAATGAATTGCTTTGATTTCCGCAATAGCTTTTCCAATGGGGTTGTTATCCTTGCATAGTTGCGGATGAATACTTTGTAGTACCTAGTATGGCCTAGCAGTGATATCAACTATTTCACAGTTTCTAGTGCCTCTATTTTAATTATAACTGCCACTTTTGTTGGATCCACGCACACACCTTGTTTACAAACAACATGCAGTAGCAGCATCCCAAAAGGTACTACAAATATGCACTTCTTAAGATTGAGTGAAATTTTGAGTTGTTTGCATCTGTCAAAAATTATCCTTAATAAGGTTGCATGATTCTTCAACAATCTGTGAACTGTCCAATCATCCATATAAACCTCAAGGAATTTGTGGATATATTCTCGAAATGATGCTATCACGATCCGTGAAAATACTGTCAGTGCATTTTTCAGCCCAAAGGGAATTACATGATATGCAAACGAGCCCCATTCAGTTGTGAAAGTTGTTTTCTTCTTATCTTCTTCATCTATCCTCACTTGATGGTATCCTGAAAATCCATCTGTAAATGAATAAGATACATTCCCTGCCACATTTTCGATCACCTCATCATTGAACGGAGTGGGGAATGGATCATGTATGCATGCATTTTTTAGGCTCCTGTAGTCAACACATAATCGAATCTATGACTTTTCCTTTTTACTTTGTATAACTATAGGACTTACCCACTCTACTTCTTCCACTGGAAAAATCAACCCTGCTTTCAGCATTTTATCTATCTCTGCCTTGACTTTCTCTTTTATTCTTGGATTCAGACGATAAGGTCTATGCTTCCCTGGTCTTGCATTGGGATTCAAGATTATATGCATTTCCCCCATGTCTCCTTTTATTCCTTTTAGCTCTGCTACTGAGGATGGGAATAAGTCCTCATATTCCTGTAGAAGATTAAATATCTCCTTAGTCGTTTCTACATCCCAGTAGTCGCCAATTGACGCAATTTTGGGTTTTTCTAGAGTTCTGATGTTTAGCTTCTTAGTCTTCAATGGTAGTAGATGGATTCTCTCTGTTGTAGGTTCTTCTTGTATATCTCTCTCCCCTTCCTTTTCTTCAAAATATAAGTGTCTAAGATTTTCTAGATCATCATCATCCATCTCACTGTCTATCTTTTTGCATGCTACTGATTGTTTGATACTCTGTTTCGAGAGCAGTTGTTCCTCATCTTCTTGAATCTTTGGAAAAAATAATACTCTTTTAATGTCTTATAGTGCCTATGTAACTGGTTTTTTTTCTCCCTCAAAAGAAAAACATTGTGTAAAATTATCCGCAACTACTTACCAGGTGTCGGTTCCCTTTTCTTATCTTCAATTAAGTACCAAGTTTGTGGAACTAAATTTAGTGAATGCATAAAATTGTGCATCCACAGATATTCTGGGTACCCTGATTTCTTCCAGTGGCACTCACAATTTTGTAAATTTTTAATGGGATCAGAATTCCCTTGGTAATTTTCATTGAATTGTGGTCCTTCATCTTCTTTGAATCTGGCTCTCAACGCTGCTGCAACATCCTCCCATCGCAACAGAGAGTTGTGATGGTTGCTCCACCACCTTGCTGATGTGGATTGTAGAGCCACATCCATGAGCAGGAATCTATGTTCCACTGGTACTTTATCCTCTATTCTTATAATAAATGTATTTACAGCATTCATATTTGATAAAGTCGGATATCCTCTTACCTGAATTCCAATCTAGTTGACTCTTCGGATGTTAGCACATCTTCTTGTATTGGTCTCGTATCCTCCATACTGCCAATCATCCCAGGCTATTTCTGAGCCCAAGTCTGAGCTCTGAACACTTCTCCAGCTTACAGTCCCCCCCGATATTGGGTTGATTCAGTCTTCTCTTTTCCCTGCCATCATCCGATAAAGATGATAGAGAAGTTGAGCATCCTCTATGTTGTCAATAGTTTTTTTTATATCAGGGTCCTTGATATGGGTCAAGTGGCTGAGTGACCCTGACTTCCACATCTTCAAATATCATCAGTTCCTTTTTCAAGTCGATAAATACATAGTTCTCAAAAGCCCAATCTATCCCCAATAATGTCATATAGGTATCCTTACCCCCCATGATGTCTATCACCTCAAATTTTGTGTATGTCTTTACCCCCGCAACATCGACTTTGACTTCTTCTAGCCTGCCTATGGGCATAATGCAATACTAATTTGCCATGCGAAGCTGGATTGGTGAGTATGTCAACTTTGGTCTCCCTAATGCTTCCCATGTCTTTCTTGGCAGAATGTTGTCATCTGACCCTAGGTCAAGCATTGTGTCTTTAATTTGGAATCTCGTGACTTGAGTATTTATGCAAAATTCCTTTCCTGCTCTTCTCTTATTTCTTTTTATTCTCCGTATGTATTTCCGTGTTGAATCATTTGACTCCTATGGTTCTACATTTTACTGCACCACCATCTCTAGATTTTGTTTCAGTTGTTCCAGCATTGGTGCATTGGTTACAATTTTCAAAAATATTCGGAACCATTCTTCAATCATTATACTTGTATTGGTCTGCTTCTATTTTTCTACAGTCGGTTGCGGTAACTCGATGCCTTTTCTCCCCTGAGTTGGGAAAATGTTTCCACTGCCTCTTTAAAATATCGCTTCTGACTATCTAGCCTGAAAATTGGCTTTGGAGATGTTGGCTTTATCAGCCTTATCGGGTCTACATTTTGTGCATCCTCCCCATGTTACTATGGCTACATTTTGCATAGCATGAGCCTCTACTATTCTTGGCTCTGCATTCACCAGATTTTCTCCTCTCTGTCTGGCTCTTTCTTCCCATCTCTTAATTAACTCTGGACAATCTTTAGTTGTGTGTGTATTGAATCTACACTGAGAGCACCATGGTCTTCTAGGAAGTGGACATTCCCTGGCTACGTGGCCTTCTTGGTCACAATTGTAACATCTTACAGGTCCTCTTCCTCTAGCTCTGCCTCCTCTCATTCCTCCTCCTCGTCGCCTTGGAGACTCATTCACTCTATAAGATGGCCTATCCAATCGTTCTGCCAGTGCATCCAGGGCCCTGCACTGCTCTGTATCATGTTTTATGGAAGCACAGAACTCACAATATATATTTTTTTGAATGTTGGAGTATTTCTGCAAAATTGGGCATAGGTGTGGTGGATGACCAATGCTTTTTCATATTTCGCAGTATTTAGTTGCAGGTTGATTCTATTGCGTAGGGAACCCTGGGAAGTGGGGTTGCGGCGGGTATAACCCTTGAGTGTTTATCTCTGCAACTCCCCCTACTAGTGGAGTCCCTTATGTCCCTGTTGTTGAAGCCTTTGTATTATGTCCCCACAACCTTGGGTATTTGGTGACCACGTTTCCCTCCATCAGACAATGCGTACAGCACACATTGGGTCTTGCAGGTCGTATTGGTTGAATGTCCTTCAACTTTTCCGTTAGACTAGCTATCTGATGTTGTAACCCCAATATGGAAGGGTCTTGAGCTACTAATACTCCTTTGAATTCCTACAGACACACCGCCATAGCCTCTATATTCATAGCTTGCTCCAATGCATCTTGTAATGTATCAATATTCTGTTGCGTTAGGGGAGTTCTCATCAATGGAAGAAGGGCCTTGATTAACCAATCTCTCTGATGATTTAGATCTATTGGGTAACTCAATTTTCCAATCGCATCCTTGAACCTTCTCATCAGATCCCATGCTGTTTCACCTTCTCGCTCTTTAATCTCCCACATCTCTGATAAACCTTGTTGATCTGTCTAAGGTAACTTAAATTATTTTACAAGTTCTTTCTTTACATCATCTATCGCTGGGTTTGGATGAGCTTCATACCATTTAATGAACCAGCAAAGAGCTCTCTCTCTTAGAGTAGTTTGAAACTCAATCAACTTAACTGCCTCTGGTGTCTGTTGAGCCCTCCATATGGCTTCGCAGAGATACCAGTGCTACTCCACATCATCATTGCCCCTCCCAGAGAACTTTGGGTATCGGGTAAACGATCCTGCCATATTTCTTTGTGTGGATGGTACTAGAATAAAACCTCTATTCCCTCGATGTGAAATTGTATTACTAGCACTATTGCTAGTAGGTATTGTTGTTGTAGACTAAACACTATTCAACTTACTAAACTATCGTAACTTAACAAAAATTTCACCTAGTCGCTAATAGAGTACCAGGGGAAGGTGGGGACTAGAGCTACTTGAACTTTGGGGAATAGAGTTACCTTGAGTTACAGGTGCTGGCCTCTCTCGGAATAGTTGCTCCATCGCAACATGCAACTCCACATCAGACATCTCCTCAGGGCGCGCGTCCTCCACGTTGGACTTTTCTCCCTTTTATCTTTGGGCTGGGCTCCTATACACTTGCTTGAATTCCTTGATGGTCCCTCCTATTCCTTGGGATCCCGTATGACCTTCCATTTCCTTTGTCATCTGCGGAACCTTCTCCTTGCCCTATTGACTACTTTCATTCTTTTATAACTCCTTCATCACCCTCTCCTGCCACTTCTCAACATCTGCGCCCTCAGATGTGCTCATCGCTCTCTCAACCTACTAGAGGTCTCAGCATCCATAGTCCTATTCCCCCTTCCAACTTACTTGTAGCATATCTCCCTCAGCTCCTTCCCCTAATACTGGATGTTTAAGTCTCCATCTCATATTTTTGAAATCCCATCAATCCCTCGTCTACCATTAAGGCTTTGATCCACAATGGAATTTCCTTCAATAACTCTCCCTGCAATCTAGATCTGAATATGTCCTCTGCTTTTGAGAAGGACTGGTAACACTCAGTTGTGAATTCCACTATATGTCCTTCCAAGGTAGATTGTACCCAGAAATATACAGCTTGGGTCAAATCGGTATCTAACTGATGGAGTGCTACTACATCCATGTGCGACCACTTGCGACAGACCTTATGCGACCCTCCTTGGAATGTCTTGACTTGAAGTCTCTACAACCAATTATAGAGTTCTTGTGGAAAATTTCCCCAGAAAATTTCATAGAGGTCACTCACAGATTCACAGAATAGAACTCGATCCTTAATAGTTTTCTCCCTCTACTATCTCAACTCATCTTACTGTGATATGAACTGATCTAAGTGGTTATCCCACCAGCTCCATAGTTCTCTCTCAAAGATCTGTGATACCATGATCTAGCTCCTAAATAAAATTTCAGGTCCTGGAAATGGAACCATTTGTTAGCGAGAAAGAAGGTCTCTAAGCAATACCCAGTTTCAGGAGAGAGGCCAACAAGGTTTCCGCAGCAGTCTAGCACAACGCTGACATTTTCACCCTACTCTGAAGAGCAGAGAGTCTCACCCGAGGTGTGTCGTGACCTTAGTAATGTTAGGAACATATCAAGTATCGACCGACCACAACTATAGAGCAAAACAAAAAAAAATTGGAAACAACAAACAGATATTACTACTTTTCACAAGATACCACTCATTAAGCATATTCAGGATGCAAAATTTAAAAGCGGGAAATACATTCATGGTAACCAAATGCTTAACATGGAACTCAGAACATCAAACACAGGTAGAAGTATATTCCATTATCAATAACAAACAACTAGATTACTCCGCAAATTTGATTACAAAGAGATAGATTACAAAAATTACATAACAGAGCTCTCTTGCAGCTCTCTTCCTCAACCCTCTACTGGACTAGCCCCCCTGTCTACGCTAGTTGATTGCCTATTTGTTCCTTTTCCAACGTGACTTTTATTTTTTCCTCTTTTCCTACTTTGTTGTTTGTCGCTTCATCCTGATCACTGGGAGTTTCGTTTGCTATCCTTGTCACTCATTGTTTAGTCAATTTAGTGTGTCCTAAATTGCTACATTAATTTTTCAATCCGGGATTCGTAAGCTGACGAAGTGTGGCGCACTATATGTGCAAGATAACCTATCTCTTACTTTTTGTCGTTTTTGACATGGTGAAAAATGGAGTTCTGTCACCGTAGGACTCTTAGGTTGACCACCGCTTGACTACCTTTGACCACGACCTTCTTTGGTGAATTCGACTGAGCCAATAGGACTCGGTCCATATCCATGTCATTTCCAACTTGCCCATGTGGCTTGATTTTCCTGAAGACACCTGCAATATAGACTTTAACAAAATGGTTGCGGAAATTTGAAGCAGCTGCGGAAAGTGACAAGATTCCGCAGCTCAATGAGCAAAAATCTAATTCAAACAGCAGACACAAAACATAGTTAAAAACCACTTTAAATGCTCTTTTATGATTAATATGCAATGATGTTGATGAATTAGGAGGTCCAGGTAAATGGAAAAAGTCTAGAAAGGTGTATAGGAAAGATGAAAGTTTGGGACTCAACACTCATTCCTGCCATCTATGCTGGTTTTTCACAACTGTCGCACCACCTGCTCTCCAGCTCTCTGCAACCGTGACAGCTCCCTGTCTACCGTGGTTGTGCTATGCTACCTATTCTCCGCAACTCAAAACCATTTCATTTTCAAAACAAAGGCCCCAACACTCATCAAATGATGTACCCCGGATATTGAACCTGGGTCATACTAAAAGTGAATTTCTCCAAATTGGCACACAAATTATGTTGTCGCGGTGTATAGAGGACCTGTCGAATGTGGTGGAGGTTCTCTTCCCAACTCTGGTTGAATATCAGGATGTCATCCAAATATACCACCATGAATGAGGGTGTGAAGGGTCGCAATATTCCATCCATCATATCATGAAGGTTGTAGGGACATTTATCAACCCGAAAGGCATGACCATCCATTCGAAAAATCCCTCCTTGGATTTGAAGGCAGTGTTCCACACATCAGAGTGTTCAATTAGTACCTGGTGATAACCGGACTTTAATTCAATCTTGAAAAAATCTTTTTCCACCTTGAGTTTGTCCAGAAGTTCATTAATCTAGGGATTGGATACCTATTTCGGACAATGATCTTGTTCAGTGCCTCATAGTCAATACAGAGTCTCCAAGTCTTGTCCTTCTTATGTACCAACACGATCGGGCTCCCACGAGATGATGAACTTGGCCTAATGTTCCCTTTCTACAACAAATCCTAAATCTACCTCTTAATTTCATCATTCTCCATAATAGAGCATTCATAGATCGGTCCATTAAGTAGCATCACGCCCGGGGTCAAATTGATGGGGTGCTTGACCTGACAGTGTAGAGGTACCCCTGCGAGTGAGGTGAAGATGTCCCTGTACTCCTCCACAACCTTGTCCATTTGTTTATATTGTGCATAGGAGACCTATTGGAGGTTGTGGCCATAATATTATTCTTTCCCTAAGGGTGAATCATAAGGAAAATAAATTTACCAGTATGGTAATTGTTCTTATTCATTGCTTCACAATGATCAAAGAGATGGTGGTAGGTAGTGCTACCTTTGGCATCTTATACAACTTATTTCTCAAAGCAATAATAACAATGTGAGGCTTAGACTCATAAACAACATGTCACTTCCACAAGTATGGTTAGCCCAATAATACATCACAAAATTCAAGAGGAGAAACATCACACAGTACCTCATCTATGAAGGGCTTGATGTTGTAGGGGAGGTGACAATATTGTTGTCTAACGCAGAGATCTTGTCCTTGTTGAAGCCACCTGATGGTGTACAGTTGTGGGTGTGTTGTGGTCGGTAGGCATAGCCGCTTCACAAATTCTATTGAAATAAGGTTATTTTGGCTCTTGTTGTCGATAATGAAATGCAACAAAGAACCCTTCACCCACATATGTGAGTGGAAGAGCGCTCTCCATCCTCTGGATCTTCGGGCTCATCCTTTTGTATCTTGGTGGTGGGAAGGATGGCACTAGGCTCTACATCAATAATCTTCTTCCCTTTTTCATTCCCCCTATCGGATTATAACTCAGATTCGGAGCATACATCTAATTTGGAAACCTTCAGCTCGGCCAGTAGTGACTGCTTGGCTTGACACTCACTCATGTTGTGAGTGGAGATCTTATGGAACTCACACCACTTTTCCATGCCCTTCCTTGTCTTCGTGAAGTTTTTATTTTCTTACGACTTCGACGGGTTATCATGGGTCACCTCACCTTGGCCTTGCCCTTTGTTATGAGATTTGGGGGCATCTTTCCCTTGCTTCAGATTCACATAACCAAAATCTCTCTTCTTCTATTTAATTTTTTTCTCAATCTTGATAGCATATCGATAGGCGACACCAAGCAAGGAGATGTCTAGGAACTCCATTTCGTCTTGGATGTATTTATGTAAACGGTTGTGGTACTTAATTACCAAATGCCTCTTAGAATCCTTGATACCCAACTTCGTGTAAAGGGCATGAAAACCATTTGTGAACTCCAACACATCTTGGTCCCTTCCATGTCGCAGTATGGTCCACTTTATGTATTTATCTTCATAGTTCCCGACAATGTAATATTGTTACTTGATGGCGTTTGAGAAAGAATTCCAAGTGGGTGCGGCTAAAAATAGTGAGGACACCCTCTCATCCTTTTTCTCACAGTAAGTTTCCCACCAGTCCTTGACATGGGGGGTGGCTTTGAGGAGTGTAAAAGTAATATTTTTATAATTGGAAAAGGCATGATCCAAAAAATATCTTTCCAATAGATTTAACCATCTATATATGGTGTATGCATCTATCTTGCCTTCAAATACGGGAATTTCAAAGTTAACTTGTACCTTAAAATGAGTGGTGCCTCCATAGTGGCTGCCAGATGAATATGTGTCACTTATGGGTAACCGTCGAAGGATCTGAGCAAAGTTGTCCATCATCGTGTTCATCTATTTATCAAGGGCCTCTTCGAGCAATATTTTGAAAGGATCTTCCACTCCCTCATATTTCTTTTCTTCTTCCATGGGAGGTCATCGAGGTTTGTGAGGTTGATCTTGCAAAGGTTCAGCCAGTTCGATCCCTAACTCCTTGTACCCTGACCTTGTTGGGGACATGCAAAGAAAAACATAGAAAGAGCAGACAGCTCTGATACCACTTATCCAGACTTATGCAAGAACGCAATAGAATACATATATAAACATAAACAGAGAGATGTAGCAGAAACAAAACTTCAGTTCATTATCAAAGAACTGAAATATGCTTACATACAGAATGGAAATAAACTAGCTCAGGAGATGGTAGCTTAACTCTGAGAAGAGATGTGGCAGCTACATGTCTTTGAATTGTGTTACAATGAGGCTCAAGGGCCTATTTATTATTTAGAAAAAATGGAAAACTCTAAAAATCCAAAACCTAACCCTAGGAGATGAATCACCAAATTTGTGGGCCCTTTTGGGGTAAATTGGTACATCAACTTTCCTGGGTCGTAACTTTGGCATATGATCTTGGTTTAACATGAAAAATACCTCATTAGAAATATCTATCTGAGGAATACAACTTTCGACTGCAAACATCAATCAAAGACTCATGTTTTCTTGTTTTCCAAAAAATAATCCTTTAGGGCCTTAAAACGGCTTCAGAAGTTCACGACCCAAAAAACCGCCAAAAATGGTAAATTGAGCTACAATTAAGGAAACTGAAAAACTGATAGAAACAATGGTGGGGGTATAAGTGGAATAGGTGGGGGGGCACAAAATATCCACCTGGATCATTTATGGTATAGGAAAATTGATGGAGTGAAGCTCCAAGGCTTCGCAGATGCAGATTGGGTAGGGAGTCACTCATATAGGAAGAGCACATCGGGAGAAGTCAGTAACAGTTTATTGGTACAACAAGAAACATATATTTACCACTCAGCTCAGTAGAGTTCAATTATATGGCTGCTATTCAAGAAGCATGCAAGGTTATTTGGATGAGGAAGAACATGGTTGATCTCTTCAGTCAAGGGATGGAGCCTACATTGATCCACTGTGACAATAAAGTTGTATAAAACTCTCTTAAAATCTAGTGTTTCATGATAGGGCCAAGCATATAGACATCAAGCACCATGACTTGATAAATTGTGTGCAGAGGAATATTGTTGTATTACGCTACATTTCTACAAAGGAGCAGGATGCATACATCTTGACAAAGGATTTTTCAAGAGGCAATTTCGAGTTCCACAAGAGAAATATTTGGGTTGTTCAAAACCATTTTATTGCTAAGAGGGAGTGTTAAATTATAGCAAGAAAAGGCTTCATTTGACTTATCCCTTAATCAAATGGAGAAATTCGAATTTTCACTTCATGAGGATGAATTGAGTTGCAGTTAGCAGGAGTGGCATGGACAAATCACTTAGTTAAGTCAGCCAATTCAATTTTTTGGGCAAGAAGTAGAGTTGTGTGCAAGTTGGTGGCTAAGATATAGCTATCTAGAGGTGTTATCTTTAGTGAAAATTAGTTTTCTGAACTCCAGTATAGAATAGAATCAACATGAGTTCAATTGAGTACGTGTAATTATTGTAAACTCACTAATCTCTCAGTTACCTAGCCAATTTACTAAAACTAGCCCTAGTCATGCACGCAATTCGAATTTCCTAGTGGAGTGAAGGAAAAATGCATAAGTGTAATGATTATTCTATATTAGTGAGTGTACAGTGTTTGCATTGAGCAATCGAGCTAATTCTCTTGGGAATTGCACAAGAAAATAGGAGCTTCCCTATTCTTTAGGAGTGAGAATTTCTTAAGGAAATAGGAGGAAGTAGGAGGTCTATTTTAACTAAGTATTGGGAGGAGCAGACTCCGGAGGAGGAGATCGGAATTGTAGTACAGATTTAGCTTCAAGCATTGAAGCAGTCATTGTAATATGTCATTGTTCTCATCTGAAATAATACAAACAAAGGAGGGTTTTTCCCAGTTGGGTTCCCCAGTAAAAATTGTATTCATTGTGATTGAATGATTGCATGTGTTTCTATTGTCACTTTTCCTTCCGCTGAATTTAGTAGAAAAAATTTGTGTCTATTGATTTCAGTTTGATTTCATTAGCAGCTGCAAATTTCGAGTTATTTATACAAGGAGGGAAGATGCTGATATTTTCTCTACAATAGCAATATTAGCTTTTGTATTTTGGGCTTGTAAGAATCTACAGATATGTCCATTTTGGCACTAGGTAAAGGATATAAATATATGGGATTAGAACTTAGGTAAAAAAAACATAGATTATATTTTGAGGATACATATGTAAAGATAATATGTGAAAATAATATGTACTATTTGAATCAGATGTAAACATTTTCATATATAATGCAAAATGTTCATTGTTTCTTCTTTGAAAAAAAAAAGATTAAAGAAAAGAGGAAAAAAAAGTTATGTGATAACACTTATCTTATATCTATATATACAACTAGAAATTGCCCCAAAAGGTGCAAAGAGAGGCCGATATAATTGTTAAATTGGAATTTTTGAATTGGAAAAAGTATACTTTGGTTTGAAATAATAATTGTTATATTACATTTAGGTTGTTTACATTTACATATACTTGTATGGATGTCATTTGGAAATCATTTACCTCAGTTTTATTTTTTCATCATTATGTAATAGTAAACCAAATAACATAGTCTATGGCCCAAAAACAAAGAAACTAAATTAAATATTTCTAATATTCAACCAAAAGATTCTAGCCCGTAACCCTTTTTTTTAAATTTGAATTAAATACTTTTGGAAGATCTTTGCAACAAATCAAAGAGTGTTTTTTAGTGGAGTTGGGATAGTTGGGATTTGAAAACCATTTAATTCATTAGAAATATAATTTATATTATAATAATATTTTTTACAGTTTAATTAAAAACAAATGTAAAAACAGAATATCGCATTACAAACATTTTTGTTTCTAATTTTTAAGTAATATAATAAAATATTAAATTATAGAAAATATATATATTTTGCCATAAAAAAATTTGAGCAAATAGGAGTACCTAATTGCTTGTCCTTCAAGTTTGCTTCCCCACTCTGACATTGTAAGCCATGGTTTAGGAGTACCTAATGGAAAACATCTGAGTAAATAGGAGTACCTAATGGCTTGTCCTTTAGGTTTGCTTCCCCACTCTGACATCGTAACCCATGGTTTAGGAGTACCTAATGGCTAGTCCTTCAGGTTTGCTTCCCCACTTTGACATTGTAAGCCATGGTTGACTTGGTCGTCTTGTAGAAGCTAGTTTATCCCTCTACAAATCTAGCAGTTATGGTATTGTGTTGATTATCCATGGACACAGAGCTTCTGATTTTTTTCCCTTTATGATGATGATGCTTGTGCTCATGATTCACGATATTATTTTCTCCACTAGGGTCGAGACTACCTCTTATTCCTATTTTTTTTCTAATAAATACTTAAATTGTGATGAAAAGTAACTGATGGAAAATATATTATTTACCAAAGTATCAAATATTTTTAAATTTTTAAATTTTAAATGATTTAAAAAATAAAAAGAAAAAAGTAGCTACACCTATTTAAAAATCATGCATAAATATAACAACAATATATAGCAATAACAACATAAAATATACCAAGCAGTTATCCATATTGAAATAATTATTTTTGCAAAGTTAAATATTATAATTGCATTGGTCAATGCTATGACAAAGTTGTTTTATTCACATTTAATGAAATAAATGATTTTATCAATAATGAGGATGTGTGACTTTGCTATGTTGTCCGTACATACAACAACAATCATTGAACATTTAATGAAATTATGATTTTATCAATAATGGAGATGTGTGAGTATGGTTGTTATCTAAAGTTTTGATATCACTTTGATGCTAGACAAGAAAACCATACAATAATATAAGACAAGAAAACCATATCGAACTGTTACTTTGTAAATAATAAAATATAAAAAAAATTATTAAGTGGATGGTACGAAGTTAAACTAAATAGAATAATGTAGAATATTATTAGTAGTATGCACAAACAAAAAGTTGATATTTACCTCTAAAACAACTATGTTATTTTTTTTCCTTTCAATTAAATGGATTAATTAAAGAAAATATCAAATTAACAAGTGCTATGGTTTTTTGGGACATATGATCTTGATAAGCCATGGTATTGTAACAAAGCTTATTTGAAAATGTAGTAAAGTGAGGATGGATATCCATGGTTAAGAATTTTATTACATGTTTTTGTAAATGTATAATTATTATTATTATTTAAAATTAATCTATATTTTATATTTTAATAGTTACAGGTTTTTATTTTCTTTAAAATTTAGTAGTTAATTTTTTTGAAATTGCTAATTTTGAATATTTTGAGAGAAGTCGTTGAGTTGACTCTAGTTGAATCTATTAGAAAGCAAGTATATATTGTAATAGAAATTTTCGGATTATCCACGGTGTAATAAGAATCATGTGTCCATTTTTCGAATTCCAATGGGAATCTCAACGTTAATAAGACATAAATTTAATGGTTTCCAATTGTATTCCAAATTTATGTGATTCTAAAGTAGCTTTACAACATTAAAGTTGAATTTCAAATTTAATCAGAAAAAAAATAAAATGAAAAAAAACTATTTACTTAAAAAAAAAAAATCACATGATTTTAAATGCAAATTAGCTCCAATTTATTTTCTATATATACATATTTTGGTTAAAATATAGTGCACAGAGACAATATCTCTAATGTTGTTGATTTTGATCTTAATTAAAATAAATAAATTAAATCTTGTCTTTGATTAAACTATATTTTTAATTACGACGTTTTTATTTGAAAACAACTCCCCTAGTTGCTAGGGTGTTTATGTCTGGGCCATTGGATCAAATGTTAGACGATTGAAATGTTTTAGGCCATTAGATCCATAAGTAAATATTTTTATATATGTTTTCTATAATGTTAGTTTTTTCTTTTTTCTTTTTAATAAGTTATATTGAATTTAGGTTTTGGTGACTTTTCCAAATTACACAAAAATAAAAATAAAAGTAAATTAAATAAAATGATTGACATAATGTAATGAACTTTTAACTAGGTCAAGATACAATAAAAAATAAAAATAATAAAATGGATCAAATGTACCAATGACGAGGGATCAAATGTCTTGATATGAAAACCTCATTGATCCATCTAATCAATAATATAGATATAAACTAATTATTTAATAAAATTATTTTTAAATGTTTATAACCATTATTCTTTTAAAATTTTACTTAATAAAATGTATCTAAATTTTCATACATCCAAACATACATATTTTTTGTTGTTCTATATTATTTTTGCTACAACTATTTTATTATTCCAAAAGTACATGTTTTTTTTTTGTTATATATTATTTATGTTACAATTGTTTTATTGTTCATGAGTATTATTTCTTAATATATAAAAAATTAAATTAATAATTAACTCTGGATCTACCAAGAGCCAAGAGGGATCAAATGTCTTCATATGAAAACCTCATTGATCTGTCTGATCAATAATATAGATCTAAACTAATTATTTAATAAAATTATTTTAAAATGTTTATAACCATTATTCTTTTAAAATTTTACTTAATAAAATGTATCTAAATTTTCATACATCCAAACATACATATTTTTTCTTGTTCTATATAATTTTTATTACAACTATTTTATTATTCCAAAAATACATGGTTTTTTTATTTAGTAGAGGAACGGGGATTGGAGCTAGGGTTTCTTGTTAATGGCGTCGTGCTAGGGTTTCATGACAGGTTTTGACAGCAGAGGTTGCGGGCGAAAGCGGAGACAGAAGGGGCCTGGACGGTCAAGATGGAAACGACGTCCAGTGGGGAGGGGTGAGATTCCCTCCTACAAGAATGTTACGACCGAGGACAGTAACGGCAAACAATCAGGTCAATCAGGGGGAGCAGGCCCTAACTCAGGGCTGGTTCTGGGGGCACAATGGTAGGCGAAACAAAGAGGGCAGTGCCTGCCACGAGCCACAAAAAAAACTTATTTGTCATACCAGCGAATAAACTAGATCATTATAGGGGTTATATGAAAGACCGTGCTCTCATTTGTAATTTTATTTGGATTTGGCCCACGGAAAAAGATTTACTGAAATGGATCCAACTTAAGTTGCAACCCAGAGGACATATCGATGTTAAGTTTGGAGCCAGAGGGTTTTTTACAGTTATCTTCACCAACCTTTTAGACAAATAAAGTGTTTTTGAAAGGGGTTCGTACTTTTATTATAATGAAGGCATGTTTCTAAGGCAATGGGAGGAATGTTACAACCCTAACTAGGAACAGTTCCTATCTGCTCCTATTTGGGTTTGATTGTTCGCCTTACCGGTGAATTTTTGGGACCCAGAAATTCTTGAAGGCATCGGCAACTCGCTGGGCAAATTCATCAAGGTTGCGAAAATGACAAGAAGAGGAAGGTACACCTCATTTGCACGTATCTGTGTTTATATGAACATAACTGAGCCCCTTCCAGAGTCCATTGAACTGGAGTATGAAGGGGAAGTTTAGTAGTAATTGATTGATTATGAACACATCCCATTTCGCTATAGGAGATGCCATGAATATGGCCATTTGTTTAAAACGTGCCCTCTTAATAACCCGGACCAGCCAGAAAGGAAACAACCTCCAGAAGGGGAAGGGGAAAAAGATGATGGATTTAAAATGGTAACTAGTAAAAGAAAGCATGGTAAACAGTAAGGAAATCAGCAAAATCACTAGAAGCCTGAAAGGAATAGCCAAAACAAGTATGAAGTTATGCAAGAATAAGAGGATGGTGGAAAATAAGGAGATCCAATGAATGAGGAGAGCCCTGGAAATATTCCTGCCAAGCCAACAAAGGCGAAGAGAAAGGCACCATTAGATGGTCCAGACCAAGAAGATCAATCAAAAACCCGAGAGCAGGCAGAAATGGAGATTGACATCACTAAAGATGAGCTCATTAAAGAGGAACTTGTCATGAAACAACTACTGAAAGAATAGAGGAATCTGGATGATAGATTCATCCTTGAAGACCAGAAAATGGTGTAAAAGGAAACCTTTGAGCAATACCTAACTACACAAGCCAGAAGAGAAGTGGAATTAGCAAGCCAAATGCCTACGCCTCAAAGACGCAGTCAGGAAACAACTTCGAAGTCGAAAACAAGGAAAAAAAAGGGAGGAAAACATTGCAATAATCGATCCAAATGGTTGGAGAAATGTTGGTTAACTTAGGACATGTAATACCGCTTTCAACGATATTCCAAGAACTACATAAAATTCCCCAATGATAGTAATCTCCTAGAATATAAGGGGCCTTAACAGCAAAGGCAAAAAAATATACTTACAAGAGAGATTGACAAAATAAAAACCGTAATTGGTTCTTCTTCAGGAAACAAAAGTCTCTGGGGCACGCCTGGATGAAATAGTGAGTCAGATGAAACCAAGGTATGAAGTTATGACTATTGATTCGACAAGGAGTGTGGGAGGTATAGCGATTCTTTGGAACTCGACAGAAGTGTTGGCTGAAGGATGGATTGGCCTTCCATGCATTCTCACAGGTAAGTTCAGATTATTAGGAACCAAAGACTGGTTCTCAGTATCTTCTATTTATGGCCCTACCCTCCCATGAGATAAAAAATATTTTCTTATAAGTTTCAGAAGTTTAAAAATGTTAATACCAGACAAATACTGGGTGTTTGGTGGTGATTTTAATATGGTTACATGTCTAGACGAAAGAAAGCGAAGAATAGGCAGGAATAATCAGTAGGTGGAGAAGTTTCGTGAGCTCATCAAGGACCTTCGGCTGGTGGATACCGACTATCAATGGTCAATTTACATGGAATAATAGGAGGGGAGGAACTCATCAAGTTGCCTCACATCTCGATCGTTTCTTGGCCTCAGAAGAATTTATTAGCCTTGATGTTTTCTATTAAGCATCCATCCTGCCATGTATGGGGTTAGACCATTGGCCAATTCGCTTGGAGGTGGACATGAAACAGCAGCAGAAGAAGCAGTCATTCGGATTTGAGAGTTTATGGCTCAGAGATCCCTCGTTCATCAATAAAGTCAGAAATTGGTGGGAGGATAGCAAACTTCGAGGAAGGACTTGGATGCATACTTTTCAGCTAAAACTTAAAGAAATCAAAAAAAAAATTCGAAAATGGAACAAAAATGAATTCGGAAACATTCATAAAGAGAATGAAAAACTTCAAGGTCATATGCATCAAATCCAACAACAAATGATCTTAATGGGGAGATCTCCTGATCTGGTAAAGGAGGAGGGATCTCTCATTAACAAGCTAGAAGAATGCAAAATCCAGGAAGAGATATTGTGGAAGAAAAAATCCAGAATACAATGGTTATGAGAAGGGGAAAAGAACTTCAGCTTCTTTCATAAAGCAATGATACAATGACACCAACATAACCATATCTTCTCCCTCAAATATTTAGGGGGAATCGACTAGTAGAACATCAAGATTTGGAAAAAGAGTCTGTCAACCACTTTAGCGAAATTCTAATGGAACCAAATCATGATAGAATGGAGGCTATTAATCGGATCAAGCAATTTATCCCCTCACTTGTCAATAGAGATGAGAAACTTGCACTTCTCAGGGAAATTAAACTGGAAGAGGTGGAGGAAATAGTGAAAGGCCTACCCAAAAATAAAGCGCCAGGTCTGGATGGATTCACTGCTCAATTCTTCCAAGCCTTCTGGCCCTTCATTGGAAAGGACATCATGAACCTGGTAGAGGAATCCAGAAGAACTTGACAATATTACTAGCCATGAATTCTAATTTTCTCACTTTGGTACTCTAAAAGGCTTAAAGTTATGGAGTCCTGATCTTACTCTCTCTCATCAAAAATTTGTTGATGATATCATGTTATTTTTTCAAGATACCCTTATGGAATCCAAAGCCATCCTTGAAATTCTGAAAGTGTTTATGGCAGCTTCAGGCACCCTCATCAATAATGACAAGTCCAATGTTTTTTTCTTTAATACCAACCCTTAATCCCAACGATTCCTAGCTCGAACTCTCGGGTTTACTATGGGGTATTTACCTACTAAGTACCTTGGCATGCCCCTCTCAGAAAATTCCCTTAGAACAAGCTGCTAGAAAACCCTTATTATTCGTATTCAAAAACAATTGATGAATTGGTCCTTTAGAGCATTAAACACTCCTAGTCGTGTTATCCTTCTTAGATATTTTCTCTAATCTATTCCTATATATCAACTGTCTGGCATGGTTGCCCCGAAGACAACCTGCTCAGACATGGTTAAATTTTTTAAGAAATTCCTTTGGCAGGGGGTGCAGCAAAAAAGGAAATGGGCTCTTCTATCTTGGGAGAAACTCAATCCACCTAAATGAAAAATAGGACTAGGATTACGCGATCCTTTCATCCTTAATCAGGTTATGGGGGCAAAACTGTGGTGGCATTGGTTGCAAGGTGGCTCGGCTCTATGGGAACGCATATGGGAGCGGAAGTATGACATGCCACAGATACCAAGGGAACGAATACATTGGCCTAATATCCACAGTGGATCAGGAATTTGGAATCTAGCATCGGATAATAGAGACTTGGTCACGGCCCATAGTTTCTGGGATATGAGAGAAGGGAATCTTGCTCACTTCTGGGAAGATTCCTGGAAACAGAGGGAGAATATTTTTAGTAAACTAGATCTTGCAGAAATTTTCTTGTTCACAAACCACCACCAATTCAAGGAAGTGAATCACTATTGTGAAGATCAAAATGATCATTTCTAGAGGAGATGGAAGCACAAACAGCAATGGAAGGCAGCCTCGGAAACCCAGCAATGGGGGAGTTTCGACAAAGAATTACAATCTAGAAAGATACCTATTTTGACAGGGAACGATATACTACGGTGGGGGTATAATCCAAAAGGTATGTTTAAAATAAAGGAATCATATCAAATAAAATCTAATAATGTTAACATTCCGAAGAACAGATTATGGAAAAAAATTTGGTCCCTCGAGCACTAGCCTAAAATAGAACACTTCTTATGGATTGTAGGGCATGGAAGAACCCTTAGCTGGGATCAGTTGCAGAGACGCAGCATGAATGGCCCATCATGGTGTGTGATGTGTGGTGAACAGGAAGAAACCCTTGAACATTTTCTCAACACCTTCCCAGTGGCAGACTACATGTGGTGCAATCTCAACAACCTTTTTCAACAATCAGATAGAAATTACACTAGTATGAGACAAATAGTAGAAAATTGGAGGAAAGGTGGATATCAAAGTCCACTAGTAAATAGAGCTTAGACCTTATCGATGGGATTTCTTTTTTGGACCCTGTGGAAAGAGCGGAATAGAAGAATCTTCCATAATGAAAAGAGGAAATTTCGAGAAATTTGGCAAGTCAGTCTATAAGGTATCAGAGAAACAATCTTAACAGAAAAATGGAATCATGAGGATTGGATAGTTCAGGGTATCGAAGGTAGAATCCTCCAAAAATTAAACCTCAAGGAAGACATGCTTGCACCTTCCTCCTAGAAACTAAGAGCCATAAGGTATGCAATTAGAGACAAATTCACTTTGCCACAGATAGGGTTCATTAAATTCAATTACGATGGGGCCTCTAAAGGGAACCCAGGTCAAGCAAGGGCTGGTGGCATTTTTCGAGATTGCACAGGAAGAGTCCTAAGGATATTCACAATAGATCTTGGATATGCTAGCAACAATGAAGCAGAACTCACAGCAGCGAAAACAGGTCTGGAAATTGCAAGCCAAGAGAAATACAATAGATTATAAATTGAGGGGGATTCTGCCATGGTCACGAGAATCCTATGAAAGCTTCAACAGGGAGCCCGTTGGGAGCATATCAGCAAAAGCTGGAGAACAACAAGACTAGTGCAGGAAATCAAGAAAATAATGGAAACAATACAATAAATTGTCCCTCACCATGTAAGGAGATTGGGCAATGAAGCAGCAGATTATCTAGCAAACTAGGCCTGCAATAGTGGAGATCAGTTCCTAGATCAACCATGGGGACAGAATCTGGAACTGGAGATGGGGGAGCTCCGGCGCATCGTGCAACATGATGGCAAGAAAATGGGTCATGATTACAACCACCACCCCCGATCAGGATGCCATCTAGCAGAGAATTATATGCGAAGTGTACAAGGTGGACAAGGTGGAAGGCTACGTGACGAGGAAGGACCGGAATGTGGCTCCCGCATGCGCTGGGAGGTAGTACACGGTCACCGAGGCACCAGAGAGGACAATTCCCAAGTTTGATCATAATGAAGATCATTACTCCGCAGGTGAAACAATTGGGGAGGCCAGCTCGAATGTCAGAGGAAGGTTGGGGAAAGTGCCCGCGGGACTTCTTGAGGCAAGTAGAGGCACTATGCTTGCAAAGCATTGTTACATTTCTTCTCTGCAATGAAGCTAGCTCCTAGTGCGCGTAATACGTCGCTGGTGGCCTGCACTGGTTTATTGGTATGTACCCAATTCACCTTTTTCTGTTATGATGAAGAGGGTGTCTGAGTTCCGCAGCATGCAGAGGAAAATCTACATTTTTCTGGACTATATTTTCTATGTCTGTCTAAAAACCTATAATTGTATTGTCAATTGTCGAATTCACTTGGGTCATCACCTGCAAGTTCATTATACTTCTTGGATTGATAATTTTTTGAATGTAATACCCTCGTTTGCTTATGTTTTGGGAGTTAGAGGCTATAAGAAAGATGTTAGCCTCCCTCAGTTCGGGTTGGAATTGTCTGCCAGGGATTGGGAAAACGCATGCATGGAGTTGCATGATGTTAACATTGGCTGGGGAAGGGGAGGGATAATTCATCATTTTTCTTTCTCTGGTTTCTGGTTTAACTCTCTTTCTTGTCTTTCTCTGCTCGTGAATGGGGAATATATTTTCTTTGCTAATAATGTCAAGATATTCATGTTGGGTGGGCGGAGTGCATACATTAACATTTTCAGAGTCGGAAAATGCTTGTCTTTCTCTGTTTTCCGGTTGAATTCACTTGCTATTCTTCCTCTAATAGTGACTGGGGTAGGTAGCAATAAAGCCAAGAATTTCATGCTGGGTAGGCAGACTGATTTCCGTTTTAGGAATATTCCTCATCTCATAAATTATTATGGGGTTAACGACCACCATTATCCCACAGTTTTTGTCTCCAACCATTCTTTGTCTTCTGCTCTATTCATTAAATGTTTGGGTACTTGTTATCATGTTTCTGCTCCAGGGATTGTAGTTACTCGTTACAGTATCAAATTACTGTCTGACCGAAATCCAACTATGGTGAAGAAAAACAGAGGCAAAAAGGTGGATATAGGAAAAGGCAAGGCCAAAATTTCAAGTCCGCCAGCCAAGAGAGGCAGGAAATCTAGCAGAGAACTCATGGAGCCCTTATTCCAGGTTTATTCAGAGGAAACACCATGTTTTATAAAATCCCTCATTCATGGGTGAGAGACAGAAGCTAGAACTAAAATTGAAGAAGAGGATGACATTGCAGCGAAAGAACTACAACAAGTTATCATAGACCCATGTCATACCTGGGGGAGAATTTCTCTGTTTCACCACGCAATCAGAACCTATTAGCTGATAAAATTCCATCTGGTTAAGGAAATTATGTCAATCCAGGAAGTAGTAGGAGATCCCAGGGCAGTTACCACTCTGGCAGAGATTAACAGAAGCATCCAAGAAATGAACTTGCACCAACACCACCAGTATTCTTGTCTTGGAAAAATCGAGAAGGACATTCAGGCCATGCATCAGGTTGATATGCCAGGTTCAAGCGTCAAAGATTTGGCCCTAGTGGAGTCAGATGATGACTAGCCAGTTAGTTGAGAATTTAGCCAGACTAAGTTCTTTTAGTTTTTGATAGCGGATAGCTTTCTTTTGCATTATGTAAATGTTAGTAATATTAAACTCTGATATCAACTACCTAAAGACTATTCGAATTAGACTAAGGAAGTACATGTTTTGGATGGCGTTCAATGCACTCAGATGGCCAACAGACCTCGTTTCCTATGGGCAGGTTGAGGCCTAAATTTTTTATTTTGTATTTACCATACCTCCTTACTCATATAAATAGAAAATAGAGAGGACCTACAAAGCTTACAAAAAAAATATATGGTTTTTTTTGTTATATATTATTTATGTTACAATTGTTTTATTTTTCATGAGAAGTATTTCTTAATATATAAAAAATTAAATTAATTATGAAAATTTTAAAAAATGTGATCCTTTTTAAATTTCCAAATTATTTCACACGACATGATTTATCTTCAGCAATAATGATGAGTGTTCATAATTTCCATTTCTTAAATAACACCAAATTTACCTTTAATTACTTAATTGTAATAGTGTGTAAGTACATAAGAGTTTGTAACTACATACATACTCTTTCAGATTTTTTTTTTGTTAATGAATATCAAATTTCTTCAGTTCCAAAAAAATTATATACATATCTCTAATTACCTAATTGTAGCTAAAAAACAATACATGGATTTTACTTTATAATCATAAACAATTTTCATATTATATGATGTCAAACTTACTCAACTTTTTATTCAGAAATTTTAAACAAAGTTTTTCACTACATAATTTTAGCTTTTATAATTTTTTTATTTTTCAATTCCAAACAAAACTTACAAAAGAAAAAACCCACTCAGTCCTTACTATAGATTATAGTTTTACAAAATTGACACTATGTTATTAACAATAGAGTAAGTTGAGACAACCCTAAGGGGTTTTGTACAAGTTTTATCATAACCTTTCCCTCCATAGAGTCTTCTGAACAGAGAGTATATTCTAGTTTATAACTTGATCCACAATCAAAGAAAATGGCCAAGGATTTCACAAGTTATTAGTTTATAACTTGATCTGCAATCAAAGAAAATGGCTAGGGATGTCACAAGTTATCATTCGCATAGTGATGTATTGACATTCTCAGTTGAAATGGATCCTATTAGATGCATGGTGACCAGAGACACTAGAAAATTCAAAAAAGATATATGTTATGACATCCATATTGTCTACAAAGCATCCAAATTTCCCATCTTATACAAAAATTTCTAACAATAACCACTCAATTTACTCTCCAATTTTTGAAATCCCCACCCCATGCTCGGGAGATCACACTATAAAATCAAATTTTCTTCTAGTTTTTTTAAAGTGTTCATAAACAAAATAGACAACAAGAAAGTCAATATTGTGGTCTAATAACTGATTTTTGAGTCATTAAGACAAACAAGACATCACATTAGCTCACAGAATATATCTAATGCTATAAGGATCTAAGATGATAACAAAGTTCTGAATCATGATAACTAGGTGAAAACCAAAACTAAGTTTTAACCACAAGCAAAAAATCACAACAACTCACATAATATATCAAAGGTTGCAATGAACCCCATACATAGTGAAGGGCCTCATGGGAATTTCAGTGGACATAGAACACCACCGTAAAAATTATATACTCTTGATCAAATTATAATAACCTAAGATGTGTAAAATATTTTAATAAGAAACTAGATTTGTAATTATAAAATATAAAACTATAACTTAAATTTGTGAATTTACTTTGTATTTTTTTGCTTATGTATATAGAGAAAGACTAAACCAAGTTTGGAGTTAAGAAAATAAACCCTAACATAAAGAATAATATCTCCTTCCAAAAATGTCTCCATATTTGAGTCATTGTGACAAACAAAACATCACATTAGCTCACAGAATATATCTAATGCTATAAGGATCTAAGATGATAACAAAGTTTTGAATCATGATAACTAGGTGAAAACCAAAACTAAGTTGTAACCACAAGCAAAAAATCACAACAACTCACATAATATATCAAGGGTTGCAATGAACCCCATACATAGTGATGGACCTCATGGGAATTTCATTGGACAGAGAACACCACCCTAAAAATTCTATACACTTGATCAATTTAGAATAACCTAAGATGTGTAATATATTTTAATAAGAAACTAGATTTGTAATTATAAAATATAAAACTATAACTTAAATTTTTGAATTTACTTTTATTTTTTTTACTTATGTATATAGAGAAAGACTAAACCAAGTTTAGAGTTAAGAAAATAAACCATAACATAAAGAACAATATCTCCTTCCAAAAATGTCTCCATATTAAAATGACATTCACTTTCTTTTATATCAAGACTATTGTTCTTCATATACAATTTATGATAAGCATATTTTTTCTTGTTCTATATTATTTTTGTTACAACTATTTTATTATTCCAAAAATACATGGTTTTTGTTGTTATATATTATTTATGTTACAAATGTTTTATTGTTCATGCGTAGTATTTCTTAATATATAAAAATTAAATTAATAATGAAATTTTTTAAATATGTGATCTTTTTTAAATTTCCAAATTATTTCACACGACATGATTTATCTTGAGAAATAATGATGAATGTTCATAATTTTCATTTCTTAAATAACACTAAATTTACCTTTAATTATTTAATTGTAATAGTTTGTAAGTACATAAGAGTTTATAACTACATACATACTCTTTCAGATTTTTTTTTGTTAATCAATATCAAATTTTTTCAGTTAAAAAAAACTATATACATATCTTTAATTACCTAAGTGTAGCTAAAAAAATCTTACATGTTTTTTACTTTATATTCATAAACAATTTTCATATTATATGATGTCAAACTTACTCAACTTTTTATTCAGAAATTTTAAACAAAGTTTTTCACTACATAATTTTAGCTTTTATAATTTTTTATTTTTCAATTCCAAACAAAACTTACAAAAGAAAAAAACCCACTCAGTCCTTACTATAGATTATAGTTTTACAAAATTGACACTATGTGATTAACAATAGAGTAATTTGAGACAAACCTAAGGGTTTTTTTGTACAATTTTTATCATAACCTTTCCCTCCATCCAATATATAATGTAGAGTCTTCTGAAGAGAGAGTATATTGTAGTTTATAACTTGATCCATAATCGAAGAAAATGGCCAGGGATTTCACAAGTTATTAGTTTATAACTTGATCCACAATCGAAGGCTAGGGACGTCACAAGTTATCACTCGCACAGTGATGTATTGACGTTCTCAATTGAAATGGATCCTATTAGATGCATGGGGGTGAGAGATACTAAAAAATTCAAAAAAGATATATGTTATGACATTCATATTCTCTACAAAGCATCCAAATTTCTTATCTTATACAACAATTTCTAACAATAATCACTCAATTTACTCTCCAATTTTTGAAACCCCCACCCATGCTCGGGAGATCACACTATAAAATCAAATGTTCCTATGGTTTTTTTAAACGGTTCATAAACAAAACAGACAACAAGAAAATCAATATTGTGGTCTAATAATTGATTTTTGAGTCATTGTGACAAAGAAAACATCACATTAGCTCACATAATATATCTAATGCTATAAGGATCTAAGATGATAACAAAGTTTTGAATCATGATAACTAGATGAAAACCAAAACTAAGTTGTAACCACAATAAAAAAAAATCACAACAACTCACAGAATATATCCAAGGTTGCAATGAACCCCATACAGAGTGATGGATCTCATGGGAATTTTAGTGGACATAGAACACCACCCTAAAAATTCTAGTTATTAGTTTATAACTTGATCCACAATCGAAGAAAATGGCTAGGGATGTCACAAGTTATCATTCGCACATTGATGTATTGACGTTCTCAATTGAAATGGATCATATTAGATGCATGGGGGCCAGAGACACTAAAAAATTCAAAAAAGATATATGTTATGGCATCCATATTGTCTACAAAGCATCCAAATTTCTCATCTTATACAACAATTTCTAACAATAACCACTCATTTTACCCTCCAATTTTTGAAACCCCCACCCATGCTCGGGAGATCACACTGTAAAATCAAATGTTCCTCTGGTTTTTTAAAGGGTTCATAAACAAAACAAACAACAAAAAAGTCAATATTGTGGTCTAATAACAGATTTTTGAGTCATTGTGACAAACAAAACATCACATTAGCTCACAGAATATATCTAATGCTATAAGGATCTAAGATGATAACAAAATTTTGAATCATGATAACTAGGTGAAAACCAAAACTAAGTTGTAACCACAAGAAAAAAATCACAACAACTCACAAAATATATCCAAGGTTGCAATGAACTCCATACATAGTGATAGACCTCATGGGAATTTCAGTGGACATAGAACACCACCCTAAAAATTCTATACTCTTGATCAATTTAGAATAACCTAAGATGTGTAAAATATTTTAATAGGAAACTAGATTTGTAATTATAAAATATAAACTATAACTTAAATTTGTGAATTTACTTTGTATTTATTTTCTTATGTATATAGAGAAAGACTAAACCAGGTTTGGAGTTAAGAAAATAAACCATAACATAAGAATAATATCTCCTTCCAAAAATGTCTCCATATTAAAATGACATTCACTTTATTTTATACCAAGACTATTGTTCTTCATATACAATTTCTGATAAGCATGCAATTGGCGCTCGGATATGTAGATGAACTTGGAGTAAATTCTATTTTTGTTAATAATAAATCTCTTTATTTACATCTATTCTAGATAGATTGTACTTGAATGTATTTAAAATATCATATTTGAGTTACATGCTCATTTCATACTTGTTTCAGAGGATTATTAATCACCAAAGAATTTTTACTCCCAATTTCCTATTTCAATATTTATAACAATTTTTTTATATATGTGAACAGATTATGTTGGTTTACATATATGTTTTCACCCCCAATTCCCTATTTCAAAATCTATAACAAAATTTTATGGTTGATAACTCTTATCATCAATATTCTCTACAACATATTATTTTTTCTAGGCTACTCTTTCCTATGATATTGTCTTCTTATTTTTTCTAAGCTAATCTTTCCTATGTTATTGTCTTACGACGTTTCTTTTGCAACATGTGATACAATTGCTAATTTTTAATAAACTATAATTTTAATCTTAATAAATCTAATTATACATCACATAATCTTAAAAACCCCTACTTTTAATTAAACTTTAATTCTTATCTCACTAAGCTTAATTAAAGCGTTTTCAATACATAAACAAAAATGTAACAAACTTCATTATTGCATTTTCAATCACAGAAACGAAATATTAAAAACCCCAAGATTTTTATTAAGCTTTGATTCTGATTCGAATGAGGTCAATTACGGCGTTTCCAACCACAGAATTTACAAAGGCCTGCTTTTGTTTAAGTTTTGATTTTGATCATTATTGCGTTTTCAATCACAAGAATGAAATCTTATTTTTATATCTTATTATTTTGTTGTCTAAATTTGTGTGAGGGTGTCAGTACATCTGACACCTCTCTTTAAAAATGCCAGTGCCAAATTTATAAATTATATGTATATTTTGTGTGGTAGGTGAAAATTACTACAAATCTAATAGTGATATGTGGTTTAATACGTTCAAATGTGATTGAGTATATATAACTTGATTTAAATCTTATTGAAGATATATGACTTACTATAATCTCGACTCAAGAAATAAACTCAGACTCCCATTTCTTTTACAGCTTAATACAAATTTAATATTTTTTCTTTTTTTTTTTTAAAATTATATATAATCGTGCCATAAACAAATAAAAATTATTATTAGATGTTCTTGGTTCCACTTACACTCTCATATCCATAAGTTACTATGAGATTTCTTGGCTACACTTACACTTACACTCTCATATCCATAAATTAAAGGTACAGAACAAGAAAATGTTGTTCCTCTTATTTTCGGTATTGTTGCTATTTTTCTTTTGTGCTCAAGTTTATCCTATTCTTTTTTAAATCAGAGTTGTAGAATTTGGTATTGATGGTAGATTTTGGTACGGGAATATAAAGATTAATTATTAATCATGATTCCTTATAATTTGAATGTATTATCAAATTAAAATAATTTTATTTGATGAATATATTAATATCAAAATAATAATAATAATAATGATAAATAGAAAAATATTTTGTTTATTAAATTAAATTCTACACAAATTAATTAATCTGCACTTCATCATAATATAGTGATGAATATTATAATTGACAATGAATATTGTAATATAAAAAAGTGGGAAGAAAATCAAAACAATTTCAAAATTTCACTCACATTCAAGTCCAAGCCCATTCACTGCCGCTTACATTTATGGCCTTCTTTTTTACCAGTTAAGCAAATAGGACATCACATATTGAACATTTTCACATTAATCTTTCTTTTCATTTTCACATTAATCTTTCTTTTCAGTATAATTCATGTTAATATATTCTCATTATTTCTTCTAACATTAATCTTTCTTTTGGTTATAATTCAGGCTGGTATATTCTTATTATTTCTTCTAAATCAAAAATTATAATTGCCAATAATAACTATCTTACATCTCGCTCGCATTTATGGCTTTTAATCAAATAGGACATCTATTATTGAACATTTTCACATTAATCTTTTTTTTCCTTTTTGTTTTGGTTAAGAAAATAGGACATGAACATTTTCACATTAATCTTTTCTAGTTAAGCAAATAGGATATCTCTTATTGAACATTTTTACATTAATCTTTCTTTTCCTTTTTATTCTGGTTAAGCAAATAAGACATCTCTTATGAAGCATTTCCATTCATTTTCTTTCTTTTTGTTCGGAGTTAAGTCTATAAGACATCTCCTATTGAACATTTTCACATTAATCTTTCTTTTCCTTTTTGTTCTGGTTAAGCAAATAAGACATCTCCTATTAAACATTTTCACATTAATCTTTCTTTTCATTATAATTCAGGCTGATATATTCTCATTATTTCTTCTAAATCAAAAAAATATAATTGCCACTGCGCAGGTCTTGGTTAACGGTGATGAGGCGGGCTGTTATAGCACTCATCACGGGTTCAGTCCTTTCCCCCATTGGGGTGATGTATGTGGACATGTTGATGAAAATGGAAGGAGTAAAAAGAGAAAAAAGTGAAAAATGAAAAGAACTATGACTTACAAAAAATATATATATATAATTGCCAATAATAATTGTCTTACATCTCTAAATCCATTTTAGAATTTTCACTTTACATCAAAATGAAAAGTGGAATTGGAACATAAATATACAACCTTTAAATTTATGAAAAGTGACTTGTGGATTGGCTTACTAAACATTTTCGTCTCAGTGATGTTCTTTGTTTCCTCACGTTTTCCTGGTTCACTGTTCTCTGTTGTCTCAACAGCAGTGAATGCCTATGGACATTTACCATAAATAGCTTTGTTAGTATTAATAGAATGCACAAATATAAATTGCACTCTGAAATGTTTAAGTACATAACAACGAGATCATGGTTGTTAGTTCCAGTAGTTGGGATTGCAGATTGTTATTTCATTTATCTAGATTTATTTATGTAGATTCAAGTATCCGGAGACATGCTTTAACCTGTATTGATTAATAAATGATCAGTATGAAAAAAAATTGCATTTATACATGCTCTGACCTGTATAGATTAATAAATGGTTGTCTCTAAGCTGTATTGATTAATAAATGGTCGGTATGAAGGAAAAAAAATTTGAAATTGCCGCACTAGAAAGGATTAGGGTAGCTTTAATACAGCAGTAGCAGCAAGGCTGGTTATTATAATGATTGAACTAGCATTTGGTTATTGATTCTCAATTAGTTTTTGAGAGCATTTCCCAAATCTAAGTCTTAATCACATTTGGGTTCAATTTCAATAGCCCACGAGCCAACACTTAAAAAGGTTAGTTTCAATTAGTCCAGAAGCCAACAGTTAACAGGGACCTTCAACAAATCATCCAAAGAGACAATGGCAATCTGAAGACGCTCCTCTGTGCATGGAAAATTTGGATTCGATCCTCTGTAACTGACTGCCGATATTACAATTCAGCCTTATTTCAATCGACAAAACTACTTGACCTGGACTCCGCTGGAAGCAATAATTAAAGCTACTCCACTGGATCAAACCCAGAATCTTTGGACAGAACTACTTGACCTGAACTCGGCTGGCAACAATATTTAAAAATATTTGGTATTCAGTCCTGTGTAACCGACTGCTGAGATTTTCATATTTAAAAAGATTTGGTATTCTATCCTCTGTAACCTACTGCTGATATTTCATACTTAAAAAGATTTTGGTATTCTATCCTCTGTAACCGACTTCTGAGATTTCATATTTAAAAATATTTGCTATTCAATCCTCTGTAACCGACTGCTGCATGAAATTTTGGTATTCTATCCTCTGTAACCGACTGCTGAGATTTCATATTAAAATATTTGGTATTCAATCCTCTGTAACTGACTGCTGATATTTCATGCAGCCCTATTTCAATCCACAAATCTTTTCGACCCGGACAGGGAGCAATATTTAAAAGCGACTCCACTGGATCGAACCCAGAATCTCTCGACAGAACAACTTGACCTGGACTTGGACTCCGCTCCGAGCAATATTTAAAAAGATTTAAAAATATATACAATCCAGAAAGCTACTTGACCACAACTTGAACTGACTGCTGATATATCATGCAAACCTAATTCATGCGACTCCACTGGGGATCGAACCCAGAATCTCTGGTTTCGTAGACCAGCGCCTTATCCATTGGGCCATGGAGTCATTATTGAAAACCGATGATATTTAAAAGCAACTCCACTGGATCGAACCCAGAATCGACCAATATTTATAAAGATTTGTGATTCAATCCTGTGTAAGTAATCGCTGATATTTCATGCAAAATCCTAATTCAATTGAGAAAGTCCGACTCCACTGGGGATCGAACCCAGAATCTCTGGTTTCGTAGACCAGCGCCTTAACAATGCCATGGAGTCATTACTGAATAAAAATAGTTTTTATTTTATCATATTCTATGTATTTTGGTAAAAGTTTTTTTTAGCAACCATTTTTATTACAGTTACTCTGATTCATTTATGTTTTTACATTTGAATTTTGTATTGGTTTGAAGTGTATATATATTTCTTTCCGTTCGTGAACAAATATTAAGAAAAGATTTTCTACATTGCATAAATTTAGTATTACTTTTTTTCGTAAGTTAATATTTTATTTATATGGAGAAAAAGGTATACATCCATCTAAGCAAAAAATATGTGGTCTCACCCCGACTCGGTTTGTTTACCAAAATTTGCATTAAGTGACAAAATTACAAAAAAAAAAACTAAGGATAATGTCTATAAACGAGAGGGCTAGAGGGACCAAAATACATACAATACATTAAAAACACCAGAGAGCATACTAGTCATCTAACATAATAGAATTTGGGTTGTTTGAGGTTGTTCCTGGAGGTGGCGGAGGGCAGAAGTTGCATTGGACGTGCCCTTCGAAGTGCGTCAACCAATTCTCTAGCTTTTCCACTTTCGTTGCAAGGTGGTTTGGCCAAACCACCACCACTCTCTCCCTGACATGGCACTGAAATTAGTGCATCTTATCCAACGTAGCCATCAACTTATCATGCTCCTCTCGATGAACCCGCTCCGTTGTATCAACCTGATCCATCAAACTTTGAATTATTTCCTTGCAGTTTTCCAAACAGCAGTGTTGGATTTCATGTGTGGCACTAGCGCCAACACCACGCCGGCTAGACCTCCGTTTCCCAGTTCTCCCTCACCGACAACCACCTTGACATTGAGAGTTTTGAACCCACACACCTTTGTCGCCGCTGGAGCCCCGCTTGCCACCACCACAGCGTCCACGCATGCCCACACCAGCAAGTCGAGAATGGTCGATTGTCTTGCCACTCTGATGAGTTGTTGTCGTCACAATTTCCATTTCTTCCTCACCCACACAGCCAGGCATGGCTGGATGGGAAGAACGCCTGCGCCGCACAGAGGGATTCATATGGCTCGAGGCAAGAGGGTCTACACTCTCAGGAATTGAGGACCAGACCGCCCAACTTGCCTCATGCCGCCACCCCCGAAATACTGGAACCCCGTCACGCAAACCACTCCACAGAAGGCCACCCACAATGAGAATGCAAACAATTGAGGAAGGAGAAGAAAATGAAAACACGCCCCAAGTTGCAACTACCCATGCTATTATGCGCAGCTCCAACTAGAATGTCGACCACCAAGCACCTTTGTTGCCCACCGAAAGCCACACTCTGAGCCACCAGACACTGCAATTACAAGGCCAAGCTCCGAAAGTGGGGAAATTGACCCAGACGCTCTGCCACACTCCGTTGAACCTCCTACTTTGCCGCTTTCAAGCACCTCTCCTGAATCAAACGTTCATACATACCATAAACCATATAACGCTGAAATGGTAATGCCCATTACCCACTAGCATCCAAACATTACAAGCGCAAAAAATCCCGGAGAGTCCAGGGGAAAAAATGCAACTCAATGCACTGTACCAGAATTCGTCGAGAACTATCAAACACCACCCTCCAGCGCCAAGGAGTCTCCAACGGTGCTTCCGCTTGCGCACAGGAAACCACCGAGGAGCCCAGCACCATACCAGAATGAGAGTGCAAACGTCAGGTTCCCTTGCCATCTCGCTCAATATCCATGCACCAACCCCGAACTCCAATACACTACAATGGCTCACATGCTTAGTCTTAACTCCGTCAATACGCCTCCCATCACACCCGTTACGTTGAAGGGACCAAGAGGCCCGTCCCCCACATTCAAGCCACTTGTGCTCATTCATGAGGTTCGTGAGCCACGTGCACCGAAGTACTCACCCTCTTCAAAGAATTTAGTATCAAACTATTATTAATTATAAATATTTGATTATATTTTTTAACAAATAAATATTTATGTCAAGTGGGTGTAGCATGGGTGATAGGGAGGAGTTGTTGTTATCCTCCCCACCTGAGTTCTAGTCCACCAAAATTAACACACTTGTTCTTTAGGATTCATTTCTACATAAAAGATAACCAACTCACCTAAACACCAATTATACATAAAAAATTGATATATTTTATTAATAATATACAAATTCCAGTTCATTATATTAAAATTCACCTTATTACTTATTCATGAAAATTAATATATTTCATTTAAAATATACATATTTGAGGAGAAAATGTCAATCTTCTCTCAACAACCTAAAATAAACCTAATTAACTAATTTTATTTAATTATATTTATTTCTATTTTAATAAATTTAATAACCTAATAAAATAATTATATCTAATTATATTTAGTTCTATTTTAATAAATTTAATTTTACCTTTAAAAATCAAAAGGGACATCATGCTTAGACCCGAAGGTAAGACGTTGGGTTTTATTGATCAAAGGGGAAATTGAGGAGTTGGTCAAAAAATTAATTTGATAAGTCAATTTCAAACCCCTATGCAATAAGTGGAAAGTTTTCAATTTATTATGTCCTCAAACAAATCATGGTTACAAATAGAAATTTATTTCAATATTTTATTGTGAAATGTATTAGAATATAGAGTTTCATTAAAAACTAAATAAGTTATCTGTTTCGGCCCATGGGGACAGTTTAGTTGGAGATTGTTATGAAGTTATCCTGAGATTTAATATTCAAATCTTGTAAAAAATTGTTTCAAAACATAAAAGTAAAATGGGTATATTATATTTATACATGTTAATAACAATATCAAAGATATATCAAGTTTATGCAGGTTTATAATAATATAATCTATATATGTTTATAATATATAAAATTAATTTATGTATTGTATATGTATTTTAAATAAACATTGTGCTTTGAAGTCCTGAGCCTTTTTTTTAATGGTTTGTTGTTTTTTTGATTCTTATGACATGCATTCTTTCTCTCTTTCTTTCTCTCTCTCTTTCTCTAGAATAGTCATTTTTTAGGGTTTCATTTCTTTCCATTCGTGACCCTACTAATTTTTCTCATGTACCTTCCTAATTTGTCAAATGAGTAGTTGAAATTTTTGGGTTAAGCTTCTCTTTACAACATCTCACCATGAAGCCCTTACTTTGGCCAAGTGCAACCTCATAGGTTAATTTACCAACTTCTTGCCTTTTTCTAAAGTGATGGACCAATGGTTATGAGGAATTGGAAATCCTTGATTTAAGGAAATTTGTTTCTTTGTTTTTATGGACAAGGTTATTATGTGTTTCTATTTGAATAAAATGAAGACAAAGATCTCATATCTAGAAATAACGCTACTTTATAAGCCCAAAGGGTATGTTTCTTAACAAATGGATACTTGATTTTGATCCAAAGTAGATACTCCCTTAGTTACACTAGTTTAGGTCTATTTAACTCATTTGTCCCTTCACTACTAGTGTGATGAGAACTTAAACATTGTTATAAACTCATTGGGAAGATATCTTAATGGATGTAAAGCTAAGTTAGGATTGTTCACCTATGTTAAGATCCATGTGGAAGTGGACCAATAGAAAGGGCTTCTTAAGGTCATTAATCTATCCCTTAATAGCCAGACTCATATCCAAAATATTGATTATGAGAAACTCGCCTGGAAATGAAAGGCCTACCATGAATATGGTCATTTCGTAAAGGATTGCAAACAAGTTCCCCTTCATATCCCACCATGGAAAAATAAGCCAACTAGTAACAAGTGAAAAAGGGATCTCAATTTACTAGCACTTGTCCTTCAATCATCATAGCCTCTAGATCATTAGCCCCCTCAATCAATAAATTTGTCACTTTCCCTCAAGAGGAGTCCAAACCACCTCTTGAAGCTCCAACCCAACCTTGATATAAACCTAAAGCTTCAACTCAACCCCAACCTGAACCTCCCTAATCTCAATCCATGCTCAAATAAGTAGATTCAATTGTAGGCCCTATAGATATATCATCATAGCCAATGGCACTTGTTATTGAAATGTTCTCTTCTTAAATCAAGAACATTCCTACTTCAAGTGGGATGGTCACCATAAAAAAGGCTAAACAACAACAAAGGGAAGCTGAAGAGGAATTAGAAGAGCGACATCTTCCTAAAAACAATGGAAGAAAGTCATTGAAAGAAAAACAAGAAGAAATCATGTTGAAGAAAAAAAAAATAAGTTTACAAACTTCAATTGAAAAGTCTTAGATTTGAAGTCAAAATTATCTCCACTAGAAGTATGAGAAAGAAAAAGGTGAGGTAATCTCTTCAACAACATATCACAACCATTAGTAGGTAAATAATGATAGAAGTCTCCTAGAGTTTTGGAGGACTAGGTAGTAGAA
This sequence comes from Pinus albicaulis, assembly GCA_034641835.2. Lineage (NCBI taxonomy): Eukaryota > Viridiplantae > Streptophyta > Pinopsida > Pinales > Pinaceae > Pinus > Pinus albicaulis. The sequence continues at coordinate 528,939,248 of CM076580.1, forward strand.
GCAAAGTTTAATCTATGAAATATATTATAAGAATGGAAAAGCTTGTTGTTCCTCCTTATCTAGGAGACCAAAATGGAAAGATGAGAAATGCATGAAATAGGTAGAAAGTGTTGGAAAGAAAGCTCTAGGATAGAAGTAAGCTCATGACAACCATCAAGGGAGTTGAGTACTCTTTGGGACAAACGTTTTTAAGGCTCCAATTCATCAATCCTTCTAGTATATGATTCCGGCAATTTTGTCACACAAGGAGTATGGAAGACATATTGAAATATTCAATGCATACTCTCATTTTTAGCATGGAGAGCAGATGGAGTTCTAGAGAAACTTAATAGAGATGAAGGATTAGGGCATGGACAAAAACAATATTTTTGCTAGTATTTTGAATGTAGTTATTTTGTAAAAATAAAAGAGTGATCATTCTTTTGTAAGGATCCAATTTAGGGTAAAATGGAAGACTTTATAGTTTAATGGGACCTTGTGCCCAATAAAAGAAAAAATAATTAAACCAATCATCAAGGGGTTCTGAGGCATATTTCTACAAGGTTGGACAAATTTTTAATTCATGACAAATTTATGATAGAAAAAACTTACATGTCTTCTCACATCATCCTTTTGGGAGTTTCATATCATAATCTCATCTCCCTTTATTTTAAGAATCCTAAGAATATTGGGACCGTTCCTTTTCATTTCAACCCCCTTTCGCTATAGGAGAAAACAACATAGGAAATCATCAAAAGGACATGAAGAATAAGGATTCAAGTTCCCCTCTCCTTTATTTAGGAATCTAAGTTGAGACTGGTAAAAATGAAGTTAAAAGCTTGGGTGAAAGCTTCATGTTGGCCCCATAAGAAGGAAAAACCACAAATGCAGGAATGTTTGGCAAGAATGTAAGAGAAAATGGAAGTCACATAATTTTCTCACCAAATAATTCACAAGGACAAGGAACTAGCCAACAAATTTCACCAGCTCCATTGAAAATAGGAGGAGCATTGGAGATTGAAATCATGAATCTTGTGCCTCATGTCTGGTGATAATAACACTACCTTCTTTCACAAACAAGGTAATGGTAAATTATTATGAAACAATGTCAAAGAAATAGTGAAGGTAGATGGGGTGAGGTTGACAAATTTTGAATGCATCAAAGTGGAAGCTTTCAACCAATTTAAATATCTTTATACAATAAAATATCTAATGTGTATCCTTGTGAATATTGGAACTTTGATCCATATAAAAGGGTTCCAAATTTTTTCCCTAGGCAGAGTTGTCAAAAATTCTCAGAGCCCTCTTGAATAAAGTCATAAATGAGTATGACCAGTTTACTTCATGGATCTATCTAATGATATCCTCCTTGTTATTAACACAACATTTTCTTTTGGTGAACTCATGTAGTCATAATATTTTCATCTGCATTAGTATTCATTGTCCATCCATATGGGTTCTTATAGTGGATGCATTTGAATTCTTTTTGGAACCTTTTAACGAGCTCTCCACTCAAGATTATTTCACCTTTTACTAGTCAATTTTTTCAATCCTTAATCTCACACTTAATATATATAGGCTCTATACAAGGGATAGAATCCATTCCATGCATCATCCCAAAAGAAATTTTGCATTTCTTATATCCCAAAATATATGACTATTTATTAAGTGTCTTTCTTGCACAATATCATCCCATATATAATATTAACTTTCATAAATGATTATTTATTTTCAATGGTTATTTTGATAAGGATTTATTGACCAAAATCATTCAACTTCTACCCATGTCACTTTCTTATTTGGGTCATTGAACCTTTTCACATGGAACCATGTAACATTCTTGAGAGATGCATATCTCCCCCACAAAAAAATAAAAAAAATATTCTACTTGGATTGTAGATGGATTCAGAGTTTTTATCATAGAATAGATATAGATGTATAACTAAGAGTATTGATTTAAATAAGTGCTAACTTGTATCTACACTTGATAGGAATATGTTAGTCCATAGATTCACCTTCCTTCATAGGTTGTCATCCACTATAACCTAGTCCTTTTATTTCAATTAGCCCTGTGTAAATAGGAACCCCAAATATACCATTAGGATCCACTTATTGGAAGCCAGTGATATTGTTAATTGTTCAATGTAGTAATGGTTTAGCATTATGAAAAAGAATGAAGTTTCCATTACTTATGTATTTCCTTGACACTTCCCAAAAATATTTCAATATTTTAATAATGTTTCAATATTCCCTTAAGGTTGTTTGGCTTTTCAAGAGAGTATCATCATTGAATTGAATATGTACAAGAGGGTTAGCACTAGAAGTGATTGATATACACTTGATTTTCTCAAATAAAATAGGACTTTTGTGCAAGGATCTTCTCAAAGTTCAAAGCATGATTATGAAAAGGAGGGGGTGGGAATCCTTATCCAAGGCCTCTTGATGCTTTAAATAAATTGCTTCATCCTCCATTAATTAGGACATAAACTAATTTCAAGAAGAAATAATTAGTTTCCCATGTTACACAAGTTTGGTAAAAATCCGCGTAACTTTATATATGTCTTGGTTTAATCTAATTTCAATAGCATGCTTTAACCTTTCCTAATTTTAAGGGAGTAGACGGTTACTTGAATCACACATGGTCAAGGCCAACATGAGCACACTTTCAACACATTTCAAGGGTGGATTTTTCAAAAATTCAAGCTTTAAATTTCACATTGCCTATTACTGAGCAAAATCTAGTTTCCAAAATTATTAAATAAAACAAGCTTCAAGCCATGGGCCTTGTAGTAGGTCACGTGCAGGTAATACCATGTCACAAGTCCATAAAATTTGGCAGTTCATCAATTTGAGTCTTGATTATCATTTCATTGTGATTTGAAACTCACTTCTCAAAATCATTCAAGGACACATGGTGAATTGGCATTGGGCGAAAAACCAAAACGAGCAAAAAAATTGAGTATCGTAAGTTCTAGAAAGTGTGTATGACCAAGGTCAACATAAACATACTCTCCACACACTCCTAGGGTATATTTTTCAAAAATTTTCCCATTAATGTAAAATTTACATTACCTCTCACTAATGGAAACCTTAGTTTCATGGATCAACAAATAAAAAAAAATCAACACCAAGGACTCAAGGGAGAATAGTGCCCCTGGAAATAATATGTTATCATGAGTCTGATGGAATCAATGGTTCATTGATTTTAGCCTTGATTTTCATTTTGTAGCGAGTTACAACTTACTTCCCAAAGTATTCACAGATACATGACAAATTGACACTGGGGCATAAAACCAGAAAGGAGAAATAGAATTGGGTGCCATAATTTTTGAAAGCATGTGTGGGAAATGTTGATGTCATCGCACTAACCTCATACTCTCAAGGAAAATTTTTCAAATTTCAATCCTTAATGCAAAATCTACATTGCTTATTTTTAGAAATACCCTTGTTTTTGTGATCATTAAATAATACAATATTTGAACCAAAGGAATCATGGTATATGGAACCCTTAATGGTAATTTAATGTCAGGAATCCAATGGAATTAATAGTACCTCAATCCTAGTCTTCATTTTTATTTTATGGTGATTTACAACTTGCTTCTCAAAGTTATTCAAGAACACATGGAAAATTGGCTTTGGTGCATAAAACCAAAATTGAGAGTCGTAAGTTATGGAAATTTTGTATGGGAAAGGTTGATGTGAGCATACTCTCTACACTCTTCAAGTGTCAAATTTTCAAAATTCCAAGCCTCTGTGCAAAATTTCTGTTTTCTATTATTGATCGAAACCCTAATTTACAAAATTGATAAACAAAGGAATATTTAGGCCATGGGACTCATGACAGATGAGTGCCCTTAGTGGAAATCTAATTTCAAGGGTCCATTGAATCAACAATTCATTAATCCAGGTCCCAAATTTCAATTTACAGCAAGTTGTAATTCACTTCTTAAAGTCATTCAAGGACAAATTTCAGTTGGGTGTATCTTGGGTGGTTGGGAGGAATGATTGTTATCATCCCCGCCTAGGTTCAATTCCCATAAGTGGCATGTTGAACACATATCGAGTGCATTGTTGTAATGGATTCAAGCATGGTTGTTGAACAACCTTGAGACTTAAATAACATCTTACCCTTGCCTATGGGTTGGAGGGTGGGGTTATTGGTTACATGGGATATATATATATATATATTCAAGGACACATGTTGAATTGGCATTGAGGCATAAAAACTAAAAATGAGCAACAAAATTGAGTGTTGTAATTTTTGGTAAGCAAGTATATGTAAGGTCAACATGATCACACTTCCCACACATTATCAGGACGGTGTCATTTGAGAAATTTTGAGGTCAAAAATGGGCCTCAAAACAAAAATGTACAACAAAAATTAACTTTATAAGAACTAATAGGATTCAATATGATGATGTCAACCATGGGGGTTGATTCACCATTTTTGGAGTAAAAAGGTAAAAAGATAAATAAAAAATAAAAAACTAATTTTTTAACTCATATTTTCAACTTATACCTCCTATGATTTTACTCAAATTTCGAGAGAGAGAACTCAATGAATGCAGAATTTAATTTTGCATCCAAGGAGTACCCATGTTGCATACTTTCGATGGACCCTACTACATGAAATTTGTAAAATACATGAAAAAATATGGTTACAATCTCGTTTTTTCATGTATGTCACATTTTTCATGTAGTAGGGTGCATTAAAATTTTGCAACATGGGTACTTCTTGGATGAAAAATTAAATCACGCATCCAATGAGTGATCCTTCTCTAAATTGCAGTAAAATCATAGGGAAATAAGTTGGAAATACGAGTTTAAAAAAGTAGTTTTTTCTTTTTTCCCTCTGAAACTTGATGAGGTAATATAATATTATTTTATTATTTTATAATATTCCTTAGGAAGCCCATTTTAAACCTCGAAAATTCTCTAATGTTTCAAATTTTGATCGATTAAGTAAAATTTGCATTGCCTCCCGCTAAGAAAAAAATTAGTTTTGGGAATTGACAAAGAAAACCTTCAAGCCATGGGAGTAGAGGGAGAGGGGCACCCCTAATGGTAACCTGATCTTACAAATCCAATAGAATCGACAATTCATTTATCTTAATCTTAGTTTTTATTTAATTGCAAGTTGCAACTCACTTCTCAAAGTTGCAGACACATGGTGAATTGGTTTTGAGGGGATAAAATCCAAATTGAGTAGCATAGACAAGTATTGTAAGTTTGGTAAATTTTGTATGGGTGAGGCTAATGTGATCACATTGTACACACTCTTGGGGCACAGTTTATATAATTTTAAGACTTAATGCAAAAATGGCATTTCCTAACAACTTTTTTAAAACCTAGATTTAATAATTGTAAAATAAAATAAGCTCATTAGGGGAATTTTGAGGTAAAAAATGGGCCTCAAAATGAAATATGTACTAATGAAATAATATTTAAAAGAACCAATAGGGGGCAAATATATTTTTTTGGAATAAAACTACCTTTTTAATCATATTTTCAACTTATCTCCTTATAGGTTTACTCAAATTTCAAGCGTGGGGACTCACTAGATGCAGAGTTAGATTATGCATCCAACGAATATCAAATGAGAGGATGATCACTTGAAATTTCCTTTGTTTTGGTATTTTTTTTATTGTTATATTGTTAAAATATAAATCATCCTTTTTGGCCTCATTGAAGAAGAAATGCAACATCCTAAACTAATTCCAAATTCTTAAATATTTGTTTTGTCTTCATAATCTATAGGTGAGAGTCATATAGCACTAACCAAATTTTAAAATTTTGTCCCCACTTGATTAAGTATGAAAATAAATCACTCTCATTGATGGGTGGCAAGAAAACACAATAGTGGTTAGTTTCTCAAATCACTCTTGCCTTTGATTCCAAAATATGTGGCTACCACCATCATATGGTGTGTTTGGTAGTTTATGAGTCCCAAATCCACCTTCCTTGTAGTTGGTTGCTTCCTACAAGGAAATATATAAACAATGAGTAGTGTTAGTGATTAAACATGGAATAACAAAGCATTAAATTAATTGGAAACAATGCATTAATAAAACTAAACTAAAACAACAAGAAACAAGTTTGTAAAGCAAAACAAATCAACAAAGGAGTATGAAAATGATCTTCTTTATTGATTTTTGGTAGTTAAAGAGTTACAAATAAGTATCAAGGACACTTGAAGAGAGTTGATTGAGCAATGTTTGTCAATAGATCTCAACAAGTATTTCTCCTTCTCAATCTCTTTTGCAATATCTTGTTATCACAAAGAAGCAAAGAAAACTCTCTCAAATGGTGGAATTATCTTAACAATGGTATGTTTGATTTCTTTGGAGCAATTTTGGAAACATAAAAATGCACAACTTCTTCTTGTTTTTGGATCTCTATAATTGAATTTATAAAAAACTTTAACACTTCTTCCCTCTTTTGGCTCATCAATGACATTGTTTTCCTCATAAATGAGATGAGAGCTACCATCCTCTTATCATTAAAGCTTCTTGGGGCTCAAGGCTCAAATTGTTATCCCATCATGTCAAGATATTGATTTTTTTTAAAGCAAGTTAGCATATCGAGGTGTTGACTGTGCTTCTATTGATCCTCACAGCTATCGGAAAAAAAATCGCAAGGTAGTGAATTATTGTCGTTGGAGCACCTGTGATGGTTGATTTTATAAGTAAACCTTAGGAGAACCTTTTGATTTATGTCTTTCGTAATGTTTCTAGCTCAAAATGTGTCCTTTGTACATACTTCATACTGAATCTAAGTGCATTATTCTGTGTACAAATGAGTGTACCACTTTTTCACAATAAAAATCATGGCAATAGCTTCCCAAATTCCCCTCACCGTCAACCCTTTGAGTAAGAAAAAACAAGGAATTCCCATACTATTGATGGCTCAATTGGCTCTCAAAACCATCTCAATTTAGTTGGTTCCCACTCAGCTTCAAATGGAACCATCCTTATGGAAACCATTATGGATCTCCTCCTTATGGTGCTAGTCAATATGGAAACCATTATAAAGGTGCAATAGATTTGTAACAACATCAGGTTAAAGTTCCATGTAATAAATGGGAATTATAAAAGGAAAAAATAAAACTAAGGTCACGGGACACATATTCCAAACTAAATGAGGGGGGGGGGGAATTACATTGGGCATCACTTGCGGTTTAAAATTAATTATTGGCTATGGAAATCGGCATTGGCATTGGGAAAGAGGGAAAATGAAATAAATGGAAATTAATACAAGAAATAAAAGGAAAATAATAGAAAAGTAAGATGAAGAGATAGGAATAATCATGCAAGGGAAAATTAAGAAAAAAAAAAAGAGAAAGAAGGGAAAAAGGAGAGAGAACATTCATGCATTCTTTCATTCATGCATTGATGCTTCACTTAGGAGATGAGCAAGAGAGGCAGATCGCTTGCACACAAGGAATACATAAGCATGTAAGAAAAATACAAGTAAGGGGGTGCAAGGGGAAGATTAGACAACATCAAGCAACGGTATAAATCAAGCAAATAAAGGGAAACTAGCAAGAGGATTTTGCAGGTAAGAGGTTGCATGTTTGGTTATCTTTCTAGGATGTGAATACATGGTTTATGAATTGGTTTATTGGTCATGTTTGTTATCATTGGAATGGGATTTTCCTAGGTTGACAATGATGCACAACCTTCCCTTTCCTTTTCCTGGATAGCCATGGTGTAGTGGGTTCCCATTTTTTGTTGAGTTATGGATTATCAGTAGATATCCAGTTGAGGTGGCCTCAGGAAAATCCCAATGGTTGGGAGTGGATATGGTTTTATCCAAGAATCCCTTAACAGGTGGGTGGAGGCAAGAAAATTACTCTAGGTATGGTGAATAAATTTTGAGGCATCCAAGGTTTTTTTGGTTTTAGTGATTCCTAGACCAGTTTAAGTGAAATCCCTATGGTTGACGGTGGAGATGGTTTAACCTCTAGATTTTCTTGTTGGTTTATTTTGGTTTATCCCATGTGGTCCCACATTCATGCTTAGAATATGGCACGGGGGTGATTTGTTGAAAGAAATATATGGTTCAGCCCAATTTATGGTCGGGCGGTACGTGGAAGTCCCTGACTTGGTTGAATTTATGCATATGTTATTATGTGTTATTTCTTATTGAGATAAATGAGCACAAGTATTGGTTATTTTGTTGATTTTATGACTGGTTTGTTACAGATTCATTCAGGTTAAATTTTGGTTATGTGTATGGTGCATTCTTGTTATATGATGTGCTCTTGTTATGGATCTTGCTCATGGTTTGATAATTTATTGAATGGTTATATGAATGGATGAGCTAACAAGTGTTTTTTGCAGCTAGCTTGAGAGGGAAGTAAGTCTTCTTGATGTTTATCTGATGAAACTAATGAAACAATGAATATATGCACATTCATGACCTACAGGTGTTATGTTTAAAAGTGTTTGTATAAATGTTTATCATATGTTTAGAAATCTTGGACAATATCTCAGCCTAAGAATAGATTATGCAGACTTGTAATCATCATTGATAGAGTCTTGGAAGTTCTAGGTAGTTTTAGGCAGTGGCATGTAAGCTAGCCTTGAAATTGTGGCATTGAATTTGTGGTTGTAGGAACAAAACTGGAAAATCATGGTTGTAGATGCATGGAGGACAGCTTGTGCATGCGAGTGAAGTCCTCTAGTTTCACTCACAATATTGCATGCATGCGGTTGGGCTATAAAGTCAGGTGAAAAGTGGTTCCGGCTCATAGGAAAGGTCACTTGTGGGCTTAGTCACTGGGTTCGGTGAACCTGAAGGAAAAAATTCGAAGTTCTCCGAATTTAATCGACATCTGAACAAATTCGATTGTGTTCGGCAAACACAAAGCCAAACCTCATACCGAACATCATTCTGAACATGAACCTGAAAAAAATTCGATTAAATTCGTTTTTTTTTATTAAATTCATCAAAAATTCGAGTTTAGGTTTGGCATTTGGTAAATTGGTAATAGGTTTTCCGCATTGTTGTTCCTCCTGCTCACGAAAAACTTACTCTCGGCCTGACGCCACAATAGACAAGTTACAGGCTACATCCTATAGGCTTATAGCTCACAGCCGCCACAGCGGACAGGTTACAGGCTTCCAGACTCCACAGCACACTGTTTGTGTCCAGACTCCACAGCGCACAGCCGCTTAGAGTTAGCTCCACGGGCTCACAATGTCTTTGTCCACAGCGCACAGCCGCTTAGCTCCATGGGCTCACACTGTCTTTTTCCACAGCGCCATAGGCTAACCGCTACACAGGCTCACAGGCTCACATTGCCGGCCCAGGCTCATAGTCCTCACACATACATGGTCGTCGACTCGTCAGTAAGTTCACTCGGCCTCAGTCAGCTGCTGGCATTTTCAATAATTAAAATAAAATACATTTACATCGTCTTGACTCTTGATCTATCCCTTTAGACTTGGCATGTTAATGAAATCGTAAACGTCTATGCCAGAATTTATTACTTACAGCATCTCAGACTAGACAAAAGATGGCAGCGTTGCAAAACTCCAATTTCTCACGATTTTTCCAAGTTTCTTCTCATTTTTCATCCTTCAGGTTGCCAAGTTTTCCGATTTCTTCTAGGTTTGAGTTTAACTGTTTATGCAGGCCAAGTTTTGCCCCTCCTTTTTTCTGATTCTGCCAATTTCCCAAGTTGTTGACCCCTTCCAATTTTTTTTCCAATGTCGAGCTCTGAAACACTGGTAGATAGACCCCAGTGCGATTGATGGATGAATTGGTTTCCAAAAAAATTGTAACAGAGTGTCTCATTTTCTATAACTTGTGCAATGGTGTGTCACTTTGGCATCCCATGCTTCACAAACCCCAATGCCAAACACGTGTTCTTCAAACCTCTGAGCCAAGAACTTGGGAGAACGGATTTACAGTTCCAATTAATCCTTTTCAATCAATGTTCATAGGCACAATCTCCGCAAAGGCACACTGCTCTCCCTTTTCTAACCAACACAATGCATAACCCAAAAGCATAGGAAAACTCAACAAGAGTCTTGAATTGTTTCCTATGCACTCTAGCCCTCCTCCAAACACACAATCCACATGCCATGGTAAACCAAAAAATCTCTACTTACAAAATTACAAGCTCTTTGTAAAGGGCCAGTAGTACAATTCTCATGATTTTATATCAACTCACCCAAAACACTTCACAACCTGTCTTATTGTGCTTATATAAATTTCCTGCTCTATTAATATTTACAAAATTATAGGAAAGGATATTGGCAGAAACCATTAATTATGGTTCAATATCTAAGCATTTTTCATGTACCAGAGCGCCATTTTCTTTTCCTATTCTCTGACAGAAACTGAACTATTGGTGTCGATTAATGATATTGTGATAGGCTAGGCCCTCGGGGTTACTGTAGTCCATAATGCCTCATAAAAATATTAATAACACAAGCTTTAATCTGTCCTTTATTTGTAATTATGTTTATTAAAAAGAATTTAAATTACAGTCTAAAAGAATTACAGTACAGTCATAATGCAAAATTTAAATTATTTAAATTACAGTACAGTCATAATGAAAAATTATTTAGAACTAATTCTAATGTTATTTTTTTTTTAAATTCAGACATTTCACCCACTGTGATTCACTTCAGCAATCAGGAGTCAGGACAATGGCACCCCCAAAATCAACTCAGGTAGCATGGAATTTTGTTAGAAAAGATGGGAAAAATCTTGTGTGTGAGATTTGTGGGCATCAATTCACTAGCTCTTTAACTAGAGCTATGGATCACCTTCTCAGTATTAGCAATGGTAGTGGAGGTGGTGTTGAGGGCTGCACTAAGATCTCAGATGAACAAAAAGCCACAGTGGAAAAAAGATATTCCTCTTCAAAGGCGGAAAAGGAAAAAAGGGAGCAGAAGAGGCAGCGAATTGAGAGGGATATTGCCGTCTCTTCCTCAAAAACGTTCACCACTAATTCAATGTCAGCCATTGGTGGATCAAGTTCTACTGCTGTAAAAACAGGTGGAACCAAAACATTAACTCAATTCTGGAAACCTGTGGAGAGACAGGAAGTTGATGATGCTTGTGCAGAATTTTTTTATGCATGTGCAATTCCCTTTAATGTGGCTAGGAGTCCATATTTTAAAAATCTAATTAAAAAGGCCATTGATTTTGGAAAGGGCTATGTTCCTCCCGGATCTAAAGCTTTAAGGACCACTTTGCTAGAGAAAACAAAAGAAAGAGTCACAACAAAATTGTCTGAGATAAAAGAGTCTTGGAAGCATACAGGATGCACAATTTTGAGTGATGGTTGGTCACATTTGTGTCATCACCCATTGATCAATGTGCTTGTTTACAGTCCTCGAGGGGTACTTTTCTTGAAGGCAGTTAATGCAATGGATCAGGTGAAGACATCAGAATTTATTTTTGAAATTTTGGATGAAGCAATTCAAGAGGTTGGGGTGGAAAATGTGGTCCATGTTGTTACAGATAATGCATCAAATTGTGTTGGTGCAGGAAGGATGATTATGGAAAAGTATAATCATAGTTATTGGACCCCTTGTGCAGCTCACTGTTTGGATTTGATGTTGCATGATTTAGCCAAATTTCCTTGGATCAATGAAACAATACGAAGGGCCAAAACAATTGCAAACTTCATCATCAATCATCGTCTCACTTTGAGCATATACAGGAAGAATGCATCTAAAGAGTTGTTGAGGCCTTGTGATACAAGGTTTGCTACTTTCTATATTACTTTGAAAAGAGTTGTTGAGGAAAAAGGAAGCCTAAGAGCTGTTTTCTGCAATACTAAGTGGGAAAGATCTCCCCTTTCAAAGAAATCTAAGGGGAAACATGTTGAACAAATAGTGTTCAATAATGGCTTTTGGGAAAATGCAGACAAGGTTTTAAAAATATGTGGCCCAATTGTTAATGTGCTCGGCATAGTTGATGGTGACAAACCTTGTATGGGTTTTTTTTATGAAAGTATTGATCATTGCAAGTGCTTTTAATAATGTGGAAGCTGATTACCAAGAGATATGGGAAGTAATTGATCAAAGATGGAAGATGATGCATAGTCCATTACATGCAGAAACATGTTATTTGGACCCCAGATTGTTTGGGTTACCAAGACATAGGGATGAAGAAGTCATGAATGGACTTATTCATGTTATTGAGAAGCTACATCCAGATCCAGCAATTGTGGGTTTGGTCAGATCTCAGTTGAGGACATACAGGTTAGAAGAAGGTCTATTTGGTACACAATCAGCAAAGTATGATAGAAGCAGAAGTGATCTAGCAGTATGGTGGGAGTTTTATGGTCCAGGGGCGCCATAATTGCAAACTTTTTCAATTCGTATCTTAAGTCAGGGATCAAGTGCATCAGCATGTGAAAGGAATTGGAGTTCATTTGACCACATTCATTCCAAGAAACGAAATAGATTGTTATCTAGAAGATTAGAAGATCTTGTTTATGTTCGTAGTAACTTGCACTTGGCTTTGAAAAATGTTTCAAAAGAGTCATCCAATTCCTCTACTCCGTACATTGATCATGTTCTTAATGCATCAAGGGATGAAGGCGAAGTTGATTTTTACAATGATAATGACATTGACAGGGAACTGAGTGATGAATCTGATGCTGAGGCATCTAGCGGATTCACAACCCATATTGCTCTTGATGATATAGAACTTTTTGATATCACAAGTGGGCCAAGAGAACTTCAAGAATAAAACTTGTGTTCGTTTTAGACTTCTAGTTTACTTTTTTCTAGACTTCTAGTTTACTTTTTGCATGAACAATATTCTAAAACTACCAAAGTACTTTAAAGTTTATATATTTTGAATATTTTTTTATCAGATTGTTTTCAATATATGAAATCTGATATGGCCCATGGTTTTGTTGAATTTGATATTCTTATAGTGCTACTAGCCTACTGCTAATGTCTATGATGAATTTCTCACCTTGTTTACTATGTATGGAAGACTGAAGTTGGTTATTTATTGGAAATTTGGCACTCACTTTCATGGTTTATATGTGGAAAATTGAAATGATGTAAATGTTTGAGAAATAATCCTATCGTCTTATTTATGTGCATCATATTTATATTTCAACATGCTTAAAATATATATATATATATATATATTCAAATTTCTATATGTCGAATTTTATGTCGAACTTTATCAGAAAAATTTTCGGTGCCAAACTTTATTCGAATTTCAACGTCGCCAAAATCGAACACGAACACGAACCTGGTGACTTAGCCTGTGGGAAGTGTTTGAAATTTGGGTGATTTGGTGTCCCTGGGTGTTGCAGTAAGTTTGGTACAAAATGATAAGTTAGGCTCCATTTCCATAAGTTCATCTTGGATTTTGGGTCATGCATAGCAACTCTCAGCTCATGTTTACCCTAGTGAGCTTGTAAAAGTGGATAAATGTGGGGTGGGGCCTTTATCTAAACAGCTAGTGTTATATCCTCCAGCCCAGCCTTCCATTGATCATGATCTCCCTATATGGTTGGAGGATGAAGAAGATGAGTTATATAACACTGCCCCTATGTGTACCATAGATGTTATTCTTAGAGGGGGGAAACTGGATGAAGATGAACTCATCGACCATGTCATTCAAAACCAGTCCTCTTGAAACCTTAGTCAAAGAGTCTGAAAGCAAACCTTGGATGGAAGTGCACTCAGTTGAGACAACCTTTGAAACCACCAAGGCTATTGATTTTGGCCCATCCAGATCTATGAAAATCAACCCAACCCTCTTGAATGGAAAAGATAAGTAGTTAAGCTAGCTTTTGAAAGAAAATCTTGAAGCATTTGCTTGGGATTACAAGGACATGAAATGGGTGCATCCTTCGGTATGCAGACATCAAATTTACATCAAAGAAGGATGCAAGCCTGTGAGACAACCCCAAAGAAGGATGAACCCCACTCTGAAGGACATATTCAAAGAAAAGTTGAATAAACTATTGGATGCAGGGTTCATATATCTTATATCTGACAATGAGTGGGTATCCCCTCTTGTCGTAGTCCCAAAGAAGAATGGGAAGTGGAGAATTTGTGTTGACTATAGAGAACTTAACAAAGCCACAAAGAAAGACCATTTCCCTTTTCCCTTTATAGACCAAGTCCTTGATGGTCTTGCAGGGAAGAAGTTATTTTCCTTCTTAGATGGGTTCAGTGGGTACAATCAGATTCAAATTAGCCCTGAAGACTAGGATAAGACTACTGTCACCTGCCCTTGGGGTACCTTTTCTTATAGGGGTTCTACCCTTTGGTTTGCCCCAGCTACCTTCCAAAGAGTTGTCCTGAGCATATTTTCTGAGTTATTCCATGACTCTGTGGAAATTTACATGGATTATTTGACATCATATGGGGATGACTTCCAAGAATCTCTCTCCAATTTAGGTAAATTATTAATTATGTGCATTGATATGGATCTCTCCTTGAGCCCAGAAAATTCTGAATTCCTGAAGAAAGCAGGGGTTGTATTAGGACAGCCAATATCCCAAGCAGGAATACAGGTAGACCTGAACAAAATCACTATCATCAAAAGGGTACCTACTCCTCAAAAGCAGAAAGATGTCAGGAGTTTATTACGCTTAGCTGGTTATTATAGAAGGTTCATCAAATATTTCAGCAAGATGGCTTCGCCATTATTTGGGTTATTGGCCAAGGATTCTGAGTTTATTTGGTCTAGTCCTTTTTAAGAGGCTTTCGAGCTCATTAAGAAACATTTGACTACTGCCCCCATCCTCTGAGATCGAAATTGGACTCTTCCTTTCCACATCCACACTGACGCATCCGAAAAAGATATAGGGGCAACAATAGGACAATTAGAGGACAAAATCCCTTATTCCATTTATTTCATTCGCAAGAATTTGTCAAAGGCCGAGCTAAATTATACTTTTACTAAGAAGGAGATGTTAGCCATTTTCCATGCATTGAACAAATTCAGGCATTATGTAACTGGATATCACACCTTTTCCACACTGACATGCATCCATCAAGTATTTAATGAAAAAAGCAGATGTAAATGCTAGGATAATTAGATGGTTGTTACTTTTGCAGCAATTTTATTTGACTATTGTTGATAAACCTGGAAAGGAGAATTTTGTTACATATTTTTTGTCTAGGTTATCTCTCCCTGCAGGTGAAGAAGGAATGGTGGATGACCAGCTGCCCAATGACACCTCTTTTCCATATCAGCACTCTCACCATCATTTCCTGCTATAGCCAACTAATTGGTTGCTGGGAGACCCCCTCCTAATCTTTCATTCAGGGAGAGGAGCAGATTCATCAAAAAAAAGAGCCCCTTTTACATGGATTGGGGGGAACATTTTCAAGCTAGGCCCTGATCAAATCCTAAGAAGATGTGTGAGGGAGGAATAATTTTTTGATATCCTCTCTATATGTCATGGTTGCCCATGTGGAGGCCACTTTTCTGCAAAAATAACTGCTTACAAAGTTTTACAGTCAGGATATTATTGGCCTACCCTTCATCAAGATTCCAAAAGATACACCAGCAGGTGTGACCAATGTCAAAGGATGGGAAACCCACACAAAGGGATGAAATTCCTTTACACCCTTAGGTGGCTCTTAAGCCATTTGACAAGTGGGGCATGGACTTTTTTGGACCTATCAATCCACCATCCGAACAAAAGAAGTATATCATAGTATGCAAATATTACCTGATAAAGTGGGCTGAAGAAAAATTAGTGAAGGTAGCAACCGAGAAGAAAGTAGAAGAATTTTTGAGGGAGAATGTGTTTTACAAATTTGGATACCCCAAAGAAATAGTCACTGATCAGGGAGCACAATTCACCTCTCACCTCATTAAGAATATTTTGAGGAAGCATAAGATTAAGCATAGAACTTCTACTGCCTATCACCCTCAGGAAAATGGCCAAGTAGAAGTAAATAATAGAGCTTTAGAGAGAATTCTCAACAAGGTTGTGATTAGTAGTAGAAAATATTGGATAGACATATTAGTAGAAGCTACTTGGGCCTACAACACTACTTGGAAGACAACAACGAGATTCACTCCTTATCAACTAGTCTATGGTAAGAAAGCTCTACTTTCAATTGAGTTTGAATTCAATAATTTAAGAATGGCAGCTGAATTAAATCTAGATCTATCAAATGCCCAAAAAGAGAGGTTGTTGCAACTAAATGGAATGGATGAGTTCAAAATGCAAGCACTTCTTCACACAAAGGTAGTTCAGCTGCAAAGGAAGGTATGGCATGACAAGAACATAAGAGAAAAGACCTTCCAAGAAGGATATTGGGTTTTGTCGTATGATTCAAGGTTTAAATATTTTAAATGCAAGTTGATGACAAGATGGTTAGGACCTTACACAATGGAAAAATGTTTTAATAATGGTGCAGTTCAAATCAAAACCATAGATGAGGAAGGAATCCCCTTGCTTGTCAATGGTCACAGACTTAAAATTTACAATAATCCTTTGTCAAAGGCAGAGTTCATAAATTAAATAAGCAGAGAGGTGTATGTGATGGGAAACTCCATAGTTTCCCACACCTCCTTAAAAAGAAAAAAGAAAAAGAAAAAAACTTGTGGGTTGAAAACCTCGATATAGGCAGCTCACTTGCTCAAAAAAAAGAAAGAGAGAGAGAGTAAAGATCCATGGGTGAAAACCTCTCTAAGGCACCCAAGGCAAGTTTTTGGGTTGAAAACCTCCATGGAGGCAACCCACTTTCTTTCAACAAACAAAAAAAGAGAAAAAGAACAAAAAATAAATAAAATAAAATACATTTGCATCTCTGTGTTTTCTGTGTTTGTTGTTTTGCATGTTGTTAATGGTTTCTGGAAACATAGGGAAGCATTCATATTCTTTTCCCTTCTTCTATTTTACCATCCATCCCATCATTCACTCCATTCATCTTCATAACTTCTTTCATCACCTCCATACACCACATTCCTCCATTCCTGAGCACAATGTAGAAAGAGAAGCAACACACAGACTACTACAAAAATCAGGAAGTTCCTTCAAAAATAAAGCTTCTCATGGACTTCCAAGAAGAAAAACAATGAAAGCTGCATAATAGACTCCGAGAGAACAAAAATGCCACCCATGGCATCTCAAGCACCCCACGTGACATCCACAATAGAGAGAAACAACAAGCAAAGATTAGCATCTCACTCAGGAAGTTTCTCATTCAGCAAGCTGCTCATTCAAAGTACAGGAATATGGTTAAGAACGTGGCATCTAAAAGGATTGTTTCCAACCTCTAGCTCTTGCAAATGCCTTGGAAACAACAGGTAAACTCAAGTATCACTTCTCAACCCTTACTACACATCCATAATATCCAGAAATAATTAATTTGCAAACTTAGAGTTTAAGGGGCATAAAGGTGGCTAGTTAAGTCGGCCACCACTGTGAGGTATGACTGGAATAAAAATGGAAGTACACGCCACCTGGGCATGCAAAAGAAAATAATTTAAATTAGTGGAGTAGAGGAGAATGAGGGAGGAAACATGCAGTCCATCATCAACTAACTAGAGAAGGAAACAATTGTCTACAACAAAACTGGAGTTGAGTCGAGTTACATAAGCACTACAAAATTAATTGCGCTATCTAATAAAAAAGGAGGTGTTGTCTCATCCAAACCAGTAAATTGAAAATTTTTAAAGGGAGAGAGACCGATGGAAGCGCGCAATGCTTAAAGAAGAAGAGGGAGAACCAGCAGAAACAAGAAGAACCAGAATAAGAAGAGGAAGAGACAAAGGGCCAAATAAAAACAGAAGAGATGGACATAGAAGTCATAGAGATAGTAGAAAGTGGGCGAGAAATAGACTCACAACACAGCACCACATCCCCTCAATACAGAAAGATAATTTCCACCATATCTCCTCTGAGCGCAAAGAGAAAAAGGCAGACCTCTAAGTATTCCAGAGCTGACAAGAATCAGAGGGAGCCATAAACTTATCCCACAAGCCCGATTATCATTGAAGAATAACCAAGGGAGGAAGAAATAATCAAAGAGATAATTCTGAAGGAGCAGCTGCAGAAGGCACAGGCAGAGAATGTAACACTAAAGGGGAAATTGCAGCAAAAAGAGGAGCAAGTAGCCACCATGGAGGACTTATGCATAGAAGCCCTTCAACATAGATTCCCCTCTGACTCATATGTTGTGTACATCAAAGAACAATGGCTTCTATTTCAAATCAAAACACTAATCTCCCATGGATCACTACCCTTCTAATATTGTAGGAAATTAATGAATTTATACAAGCAATCTAACATTGTTGGTCAGGAAAATATGGCAGATTTTTATGTGCATATCTTTGTGCTGAAAAATATTGATATTTGGGACCCCAATCCTAGAATGGGGGATATGCGGTTAATGGCTCTAGCATCTTGGATGGTGAATGAGGACACTAAAGAAAAAGAGATACAGAAGGTCATGGGAAGAAGAAATATAGAACCCTTATATATCATACTAGAGTTTTTCAGCCCAAGGGGAGTCAGCCTTAACCATCAAGAGATTGAAATGGACCCTGCACTGGTGGAAAGCTACCTTTAGACTCAAAACCAGGTGATAGGCCACTTTGATGATGTTTCTAAGCAGATAGAGGAGGAGTGCATTATGGCCAGCCAGAGGAGATGCAACAGCCTCCCTCATAGCCTCAAGAATAGGGAGTAC
This sequence comes from Pinus albicaulis, assembly GCA_034641835.2. Taxonomy (NCBI): domain Eukaryota; kingdom Viridiplantae; phylum Streptophyta; class Pinopsida; order Pinales; family Pinaceae; genus Pinus; species Pinus albicaulis. The sequence continues at coordinate 528,957,883 of CM076580.1, forward strand.
CATACTCCAGAAATACTGAGGGGTGCATTGGAAAGGGCACCATTATACAAGAGGGCCATGCAGGCCAAAAAGATCCAATGGTTGGGACTCAAGATCAGTCCACCTTTGCATCTAGGGCTGATTGATGAAGAGGACACATATGCACAAGATAGAGAATGGGAGAATTCATAAAAGAATAATAGTTTTTACCCCCTTGGGGAAACTACCACACTTATTCCTCAGGAAATCAGGGGGGGATCTTAGAGCCTTAAAGGAAATGCAGGAGGATTATTAATTGCTCAAAGGATGAGCAACCATTCAGTAGGGGGTGATGATGAGCTCCATCATTAGACATATTTGGAGGGGCTAATAGTCACCCTTTTCCCTTCGTATATCTCTTTTTCTTGTATTTCTATTATTATTTGGTTTTATGATGCTAGTATAGGTGGTGATTAAGGCTAACACACTCTGAGTTCCTAATATAAGGTTGAGTGCGGAAAATCATGAATTATTAATCCTTTTTATAAGGATTTTATCATAAAGACTTGGAGGAGACATAAAAGAGGAATTATAGGAGGATTTTCCACCCTCAAAGGCATTTGAAGGATCCCAAAGGTTCTCTCTAGCAATTCAAATTCCAAAAGCAGCCAAAGGATCCTTAAGGATTCTCTCCAGCAATTCGAATTCCAGCAACTAAAAGAAGAGTGCACCCAATCCTTGTTCACTAGGAGTCAAGTAGACTTAATCACCATTTTCTAGGGAGTTGTTGGTAGCTACCATGTAGAATAAATAGAGAAGAGCTAGAGAGAATAAGAGTTATTCTATTCTAGTCTCGATTCCATTCAGAACTATTGTTGTGAGCTATTGAGATTTTTGTTTTATTCAAGGATCAAACTTTCAGAGATGTATGCAATTATTCTTTTATGAAATGAGCAGACTACTTTCATTCGACTGATTTAAGTTTCAAAGGGCTAGGCTCATGGGTTAGGGCCCAATCCATGTGCCTCAGCTTATCTGTCGTTACTATCTTTTCCTTTCTGTCATTTAGCTAGTTTTACTTTTTCCATTTAAGTTAGATCTGCTTCTGATAAGTTTCATTGTTGTTTAGTTTTTGTGTTTTTGTAGCTTTTAATTTATTATGCGTAGTAAATGGAGGAAAAACTCCAAAAATTGCGGTCAAGTCCTCGCTCTCATCTCTGTCAATAGAGTTCGAGCAGGGTAGACCTTCCCATAGGCCAAAATTTCATTCTGTTTGAGTTTTGGGAAGAAATTGTATTACCAAGTCCAAGCCTTTCTTTCATTGTTTTATCACACATTTATGTCTATTTCTCATGCATAATCCATAGGTGTGTTTCATTTCTGAGCACTGCTCTTGCGCCTCCATTCCACTCCTTTCCTTCTCACCTTAACGGTGTACTTACCCTTGTTCCTAACGCACTTAATCCCTTCAAGCCTTACTTCTTTGTTTTTCTTCGTTCACGACTGCCTTACCTTCTTATGCAAAACATGTGAAAAAATATTCAAAACCACCGATAACCTGACCTCCGCCTTTGCTTTTCGAGTCTCCTGCCAACATACATCACACTTCGCAAATCGCAACATTTGGCTTTTACCTTTAACACTTACCACTCGTTCCTTGTGATTGCGATATTGCGAAATCGCAAATCGCTGTTCGCACCATTTACCTTTTAGCTTTAACACTTACCACTCATTCTTTTCAATTTCTATATTGCAGAATCACAAATCACACTTCGCACCATTTACCTTTTCTCCCTTAACACTTACCGTTAGTCCTTGCATTTGCAATATTGCAAAATCGCGCCCCATCATCGATCCCACCGCCACGTCACCTATCATAAAATTGCACTTCGCACATTTTAGCTTTTACCCTTAACACTTACCGCTCGATTCTTGCGATTCCGATATTGCGAAATTTCAAATCGAACTTTGCATAACACTTACCACTCATTCCACCAATTTGATAACTCCACCGCATCACTCGTCGCACTTCGTACTTCGTAGAACTTACCACATCATAGATCACAACCCGCAACCTTTACCGCATCACAAATCGTTCTTCGCACATTTTAGTTCATTCTTGTTAATCTTTACCGCTATCCATCTAAACTTGCCATATTGCGATTCACAACCCACCACGTCACTTCGCATTTTGCACAACTTAGTTCATTCTGGTTAATCCTTACCGCTATCCCTTTAAACTTGTGAATTTGTGATTGTGACATTGCACATCGCAACTTTTTTCCTCCATCGCATTTTTGAGTTTTGTCTGCTCCAAAGTCATTTCTCATGCTATCATAAAGTTTTATAATGGTTTAACACCCTCTTTCTGCTTCCAAACCTAGTTTTATGTGTTAAACCCCCCATTAACCTCATTTAGCCCTTTTTCTTCCCTCCAAGCTACAAATTAACTCCTTTTAATTGGAATTAAGTCATGGATAGCCTAGTTGCATGGATAGAAGCATGGTAGATAGATCATAGGGTGAGTAGAGTGCATTTAGTCGTTTGGCCAGGTTAAGTGTGGGTTAGAATTAGTTTCATTTTTGCTATTTATTTTCTGTGAATTAAATTAGTTTCCTTTTTTGTCATTTCCTTCCAGCAATTTACTTTCCAGTTGTTCTCATAGTTTAAGAAATAGCACCCTTTCGTAAAGCAAAAGAGGATGACATGAACATAATTCATCCACTGTGTATATAGCACTATCACCTCAAAGTTTGTATGAACCCTGGGTTGATAAAGTAAAGTAGGGCAACCCCTGGGAGTTGTAGCACTCTTGGTGCAATACTAGGGCTCACCAATGAGAAAGTCCCTAAATTATCTCCTTCTCCAAATCTGCATAATCTACCCAATATTCTCACAATATTCTAAAAAAATAACCAATATTAGGCACAAATATGTAATTACCTTTAAACCTTCCTAAGAAAATATTAAATCATAAGAAAACATTATTAAGTGCAGAAGGAGAGATTTAATATAAATTTTCATGTGCATAAGGAGGGTAGATGAGTCTAATAAAGGTTAGATGGGCCTTAATTTATGTCTAATGTAGAGGCTCATCAATTACCATTGTCAACGATCTGTAGTGATTGACGCGTTGTTCATAGCATAACTCTTGCAATGCAAAAAAAAAACAAATTTGCTCCAGCTGCTCTAGAAGCAACACACAACACGCCGAAACTGACTCTCCACCGTCAGATGATCCAAGTTACAAAACGCTGCCACAGACTCTAACACCAAAAAAAATCTCGATATCGGGTTCATCATAGGCTCAATTCAAGAACATTGGTCTTAGATTTCAAATATTCATGAAGGAAAATGAATCAACACTATGGATATCAACATCTGTTATGCAGAGCATCCACACAACCAATAACAGAGCCTTTACACAATCGCATCGTCTCCCTCATCTGTGGCGGCCTTGGCTCGACCGAGGACATTTTCGCGGGCATGTTAACAGATGTTGTCTGGGCTTGGGTCCGTGAGATATCAAAATCATTTGAATCTCCTAAGCCATCCCCTTCAAGGCAGTATGCACAATGGAAGATGACTAAAGAGAAATAGAAGCTTGTAGAAATAGGGAAGAATTATGATGATGCTCCTAGATCTCTTTCTCCCAAAAAAAAAGGGGGCACATGTTCCTGCTTCACCTCATCGTGCAGATGAAAGTGGTTTCTTCTCCATCTCTTATTGCAGCGAGTGAACGTGTCTTGGCCAACTCCTTCTATTATGTGGTACATGTTGGATTTGACATGATTGAGCAAGTGCCAAGGGGCATGCACATTCCTGGATTTTAGCCTGAAGTGACATGGAAGCGTCGAGAATTTTTAGTGATGTTAGAGCATGTGCAAGCCCATGTTGCTCCCATAGATGTTGATCCAGATTCTGGCTTGCAGTGGCTTCATAAAATTCCAAGAAGTTCTCCCAAGGTTAAGCGTTCGGGTGCATTGATAGAGTGTGTGTTTATACCATGTACAATGTATTTTTGGTACACATGGCACAAAGGAGAAACAACTGACTTAAAGGTGAAGCCTTTAAAAGAACTCTCATCCAATTCTCCGAATATAACAGCCACGATGACATCTTGCAAATTTCAGGTCATGGTGGATAATTTAAGCAATCTGTTGTTTGCAAGGCTTCCAAAGTCACGAAAGAGTAGCCTTTTATACCATGGTGATGAAGAGGTGGAGCTTGCCCATGTTAAACTTGAGCAAGCAGAAATATAATGTAAGCTGGTTCTTTCTAAGGTCAGGACCATTTCGGTGAGACATGGCCTTCCTTGTAAAGAACCCAATTCTTTTGAATGAAAAGTAACATGAAGAGAAAATGGCTTTTGTGATGAGCCAAAGGTTCAAATGATTGGAAGATACTATAATCTAATCCCTGGGGTATATGGTCCTTCGATAAAAAGTGTATTCAACACTGAAAATTTTGCAAATGAGCAAAATTAGACATTGCAAAAACCTCATGAATTTCTTACCAAACCAGCACCAAGCACTTTCTTCTCGTAATCGTGCTTTTCTAATGGCGGATGGAGCCTCCCTCTTCACGATCTCTTTCACCATATGTCTGCTTGACTTGTGGCAAATTTGAGGGTGCAACTTCCAACACTTATTCTCCCAATGGCCACTGATTTTATAGAAACTGCAGAAATTATTTCATTTCCCATTCAACTATGTCTTCATGATAAGAGGATTCAGAAGGTTCTCATTCTTCTTGGTATCACTTCTCATGGACACATCTGTCTTATTAACCCGCACTTTCTTTGTGTGATGCTTAACTACATCACGATTAGAAGATTTATGAAAGCAATCATTTCTCTTATATGTAAAAGAATAATTTGAATGACTGTTATACCTTCCTGACTTGTCCTTGAACTGATGGGGACTAGGTGGCTTGAATCCCTTCTTGGAATCGGGTGACAAAGAGATGGTTTTTGCTTCAGCTACCTTTAAGGATCCTCCTTTCTCTTCTTGTCCATAACCCAAGCCTGCAAATGGTTTTCTTGGTACAACCTCCAATAGCTGAGTGACTCCTTGGCCATTTATGGCAAGTCCACCTCCTCTTTACCCCATCTTTGTGAGGATCTTCATGCCAACATTAGTTTCATATTGAGAGAGAACATAACATGAAGTAACATCATATACCTCAGTTTGAGATGCAGCATTCATCATATCAACCTTCTGCAACTTAGCCAATAACTTCTCTTTGGCTCGTAGCATCTCCTGAAGCTCATGCTTTTCCTTTTCAGCTACCTACAACATTCTTCGCAATTCCACATTGTTGGCTTGAATGTTGTCATTTATCTCTTGCAAATATTTCACTCTTTCAGTGTGCTTCGCTCCTCTGCCCTGTTATCTCCCTGTAATTCCAGTAGATTGGCAAGACTAAAATAGCAGGGGAAACATGTGAACCACTTTGGGATTCTAGGTTCTAGCCCTCTTAAATCCAGATAGGGATCTCTCTATAAGTGCAAAGATTGATGTATCTTTAAGGCTTGAAATGTGATATTAGGCTAGTTATGAAGAACAAGGTTTTGTTTTTTTTGGTTGGACTAAGATAACTGAAGGTGAAGGAAGTCTAAATGAATGGTGAAGGTGTATGAAAGTCAAAGACTGATTCAGCTAAAAAGATAGGCAAGAAACAGCTTCAATCCATTGGGCTATGGAGTCATAGTAGGATTTAATTGAAACAACAAGGTTCGAGAGTGGTCCATGGGGCAATTCATCTATGTCAAAGGATCTCTTTAAAGTTGATTTTATGGAATGGAATGAAACAATAAGGAAGGGAATCAAACAGATGAAGAACAAAGAGCAGTCTAAGATCAAGTAAGTACTTTGAAACTATCCTGCTTTCGGCATACACTTAAGAAAGACATAAAATTTATCTAAGATCAGGTAAGTACTTTGAAACTAGCCTGCTTTCGATGCACTTTCAATAGAAAAAAATTTAAAACACGAAAATAATAGCTTACGATAAAGTAAGGACTTTGAACCTATCCTTCTTTCAGCATATTCAAAGGGAAACTTTTCAAAGTAACTGTTGGAGAAGAAAACTAGAGGACAGGGCTAACCATAGACTTCCCTAGTTCATTCTTTAATTAGTAAACTTATCAAGACAACACTTAAGATAAACAAAGAATAGTCTAATATCAGGTAAGGAATTTGAACCTACCCTGCTTTCAACATACTATTAGGGAAACTTTCAGACAACCTTTGGAGATAAAACTAGAGGACAGGGCTAACCATAGACTTCCCTAGTTCAACTTTACTTAGCAGACACTGAAAATAACTTTCAAGAACAATGTTTAAAATTTGGACAACAAGAGAAGGGAACACCAACATCTTGACTACTTGGACTGTATTAAATCATTCTTAAACAACACAATTGGAAGAAAACATACAGATAAATCTTATCGGTGAGAGAAGGGTATGTTTGACAGTAAATCCTAACTCTATAATTGATGTTCTTTATCAGAGAAGATGATCAGAATGGAAACAGAAGTAAAATGACAATTTACAATAAGAAAAACATCACCATTAACATAGACCAGGATCCCATAAATCAACTTGTATTTGATGCTTCAAACTAGTTACAATCTTCAAGTCCAGTGAGTCTCTACAGCTTCAAACTTTTAATCTCAACTTAGGTATCTTCAATTACAAATAGAGTTTACATAAGCTTCAGAAAACTATTTACATGCATCCGATATTCAGAGACCAACCTTTGCCTCATCTTCTAAAAAGGTATTTATAGAAGAAATGAGGAGATGGGATGTAAAATAAGATCTTTAAGTTCAATTAATACAGTTTTAATGCTTCTCGACCTTTGAGGGGCTTAACAGAGAAGATTTCTGATATTTCCTCTGTATTGATTGATCTTCATTAAGTATTTTAGCCACTTAGCAGAGTTTGTTGACTTTAAAACTCTTCAGGAAGAGTTTGTAATAGCTTTGGTTGCTTTAAACAAAATATCCCTGACTGAGGCAATAACTCTGCATTCTTATGATTTATTGCAAGAGGTAGGTGGCATTGTGGTGGATGGAGAGGATTCAATTCGCCTCTGATGTGGCAGTGGAGGCTTTTCGGACTGTTAGATTTCTTTATTATATCCCAAAACACCTTTAATTTGCTTTGATCTGTGTTTTAGGTCTGATTAGGCTTTATCTTTTTCTTTAGGTCTTCATGCTATCTTTAACTGTATGGATTAGGTGTTTGATAGTCGAATTTATGCCTTAATCCCTTAAAACTGTGTTAAAACATTTAAACATTGATTTCTGTTTTGATTTTATCCCTGGATACTGATACTGTTTGTTTGTGGATTTTGTTGTGTTTTTATTTCTTTTGCAGGCATGCAGTGGGTTTTAAAATAGCAAAGGTGCTCATGAGGCACTGGTAAAACATGACGTGAAACCCTACAGAGTGATCTCATTCACGAATAAAGGCCTGGGGGATCGTCATCCCCAGCCCTTGATTTCCTTCAAGAAACTGTGTAAAAGCTTTAAAACATGCACAAACAAAGAAAACTTAAGAAAATCCAGTGGGGATAGGTTTAAACTGCTTCGGAGGTTTAGTTTAGAGCATGGTTGTTGGATGAACAGAACCAATGGTCAATAATGCTTGCCTGGGTCAAAAGGAGAGGCGATTGGATAAACGGTGGGGAAAATTAAGTCCGAGCTGTTGATTTGCAAAGATCAACGGTCGAGATCAATCGGGAATATATAATGTAGAGGGGGCAACATTGTAATGAAATGGGAGAATATTCAAAAGAAATGGGTGAGAAACCTTTAGCGAAGGGAAAATAGGGTTAAAATGAAATTTGGGGTTTCAGAAAGACTCTGGGCCATCGGATTAGATCAGCCAACAGAGATCAACGGTGGATATTCGTTGATGAGGTCTCTTGGAAGAATGGCGGAGGGCGATAGTTTAAGGTTATATTAAACTGGGACCGTTAGATCTCAGATATCAACAGTGGAGATTAAAAAAAAGGGGATGTAATGTGAATGGGGTAAGGTGGTTTCAGCCATAAAAACCACTGGTGTCGCGCAGTGAAAAGAGGGAAAGGCGGTATTGCCTTTTGTAACGCGATATGTGTTAGCGATTGATACGTGGTTTTTTAAAACCACCCATATCGCGTAGATTTAAAACATTAACTTCCGGATGCGAAACTGCGCTTTGGCCATCAGATCTGGGGCGTCAGATCGGACGGTTGTGAGGAGAGCGCGATATGGGAAGATGCATGGTTGGTAAGATGGGGAGAGGTCAAAGGCGGGTTAGATCCCAACCGTTGGATCTGAGGTATGGATGGTCAAGATCAAGAGGGAGCGGGAAGGCCAAAAGGTAAGTGAACAGGCGGGATGAATGAAAGTCGTTGGATTGGGGAGAACGAACAGCGGGGATTAAATCGCATTGGAGAAGGCAGGGGGCCGAACTCCGTGGTTCTTCAGGTTGCGATTATGCGCGGACCGTCGGATCAAGGTGAGATCGACGGTCGCGATTGGATCGAAGATCGCCAATCGAGGGAGACAGAAAGTGGGGGCGCTTGGGTCTGTGCAATGAGATTACACGCCGGTCGTTCAATCTAGAACTAGATCGACGGTTGGTACTCAATCGGGGGGTGATGGAGAGGGGCGATGGGTGGAGAATGGAAAAGAGCGTTGGCCATTGATTCTAATGTAGATCAACGGTGGAGATTGCAGCGAGGGTCTATAGAACAAAAACCCAATCGCATCGGAGATTTTCTTTTAACAAAGGAAATGCGCTCACCGTGAAATTTCGATTGCGATTAGTGCTTGAGGGCTTAGCGCCTGGTCCTGGGCGCGGGTTATATGTGGGGAAGTGGTTTGGGGCTTTAGTCGAAAGGGGCTAAAGGCCTTAGTTCAAAAGACTGTTTTTCATGATTTTTTAAGGATTTTCAAAGGATTTTGGGGTTCCGATAAGGTTTAAAAATGATTTTTAAACCTTATAAAAGGGAATTTGTGAAGGAAGGGAAGGAAAATGAGGAAAAGGAGGAATTTCATGAGAAAAAGGGGGAAAAAATGGAGGTTAATTATGAGTGAAAGGAGGGGTAAAATGAAAGGGAAAATTGGGTTTTTAGCAGTCTTTTTCTTGAGGAAAACAACAGATTTTTCAGAATTTAAGAGGGAAACAGCAGTGAAGATTAACTCAAGGATAATTTGTCTTCATAAGACTTCAAGAACTAACAATTTGGTAATAAATTTTTTTCTTGAAGGCTTAAATAATGATTTAGCCACCATTTGATATGACAAATTTTATAGGTGGCTAACAATGGCTCCAACTTGGGATGGCATCTCCTTGGAGGTGCCAAGAACCTCAGACATGTCTTCTCTGGAAGCTGATCAATGCCTCATCCATTGGGCTGCACTTGATTTTTTTGCTGATATTATTTTGCTCTGACAATGTTAGCAGCCATTAAAACCACTGGAATTATATCAAAACAAGCTTTCTACCTACCCAATTGTTGCACTGAAAATTGTCATATTGACATTCTGCTATTTTTATGAGCTCATTATCACTCATACTTCATCCTTTGCAAGTCTAACACATCAATTCCTCATGTCAAGCCTTGAAAATAAGAGAAAAGTTCTTTAAAATCTCCTTAATTTTGGTATCGCACTTTCTCTTCATCTTACCTACGGTCCCGCACCTAATGTTCATGACTCCTGCGTACCTGAACGCACTTTTTCTGTGTTAAAGGTGCGGACCCCTATAAAATATTAAAAAGGCGCAAGTAAACTCAAAAATCTCACTTTCAGTAAATTCTAGAAGCCTCTAGAAAGAATCTTGTGGTGGCAGAACCGCTCTTTTGAGGTTCATGTATCCCTTACCTTAAGGAGCTAACCCCTTGATGTGAGGAGCTTATCCCTTTGAAGGAGGATTTTATCCCTTCATAGTTGGAACTGAAACCTCCTCTTTTGCACTATAAAAATAGGCATTGGGTAGCCTCAAAGTGAGTTCAAGCTTTAGAATTGTTTGAGGTAAAGTGTTGTTGGGATTCAGACTCATTTAACTAAGATTTTGTGAGGAGAGATCACATACCTCTATCTGTCTCAGTCGAAAGAGTGCAAGGCTTGTCAAAGTAGAGGAGATTCCTGCTTCGGACCCTGGGAAGGCCTGTTCAACATCAAGGCTAAGGTTGTAAGGTTTTCCTTCTTTCAAAGTTAATACAAATGAATTCATTTTTCTCAATAAGCTGTTAATTAACTGTTTATTTCATGGATTCCTTGATCACCCTGATAGGCATGATTTATAATATTTACTATACAGGTGCTATTTAATGTTTGCTTGTTTGTGACTGCAGGTCTATAAAGATAACTCCTTCAAGTGATCGAGGGACAACTACTTCGAACAAGCATTGGATCTACGGTAAGAATTTAACACCTTTATAGTATTATTTTGTAAATTGCATTGTCTAGAGAAATATAGGTTTATTTGGTTGTTTGTTGCTAGATTACTTTTTGGTACTAGGGAGATCGATCTTGTCCACAAGATTGATTTATCCGGTCAACAAATTGGCGACTCCACTGGGGACATATTCTTGATTTTTGGTTTTCCTTTGTTTTGACTTGAGAAATTGATTTTTTCTGGTTTTTGATTGATGTATACTCGCCTGGGTAGCTTAGTTTTACTTTTCTTTCAAAAATTTTAAGAACTTTTTTGTTTTTCTTGAAGTTTTCAGGGGACCGCACTTTGTCTTCACACACAGTGCGGGCATCTCCGCACTTTCCTTGAGTAAGAGTGCGGTATTGCACCTGATTGCTCTTGAGCTTGCAAACCCTGTCAAATTTTTGAAAAAATTAAGATTTCTCCTTCCAGTTTGAGTTTAGATTTTATTTAGGATTCTTAGCATCTACCCAGATTTGTATTTTTCTATCAAAAATCCTTGTTTATGAGTTTCTTTTAGCAAATTTTTCATCTCATCAATCTTCGTTAAGTTAATTGGGTGTTTTGAGTCTCTTTTTTGAGAAATTCTTAATTTCATTTCCTTTGGTATTTACTTGGAGGTTTGTCTCAGTATTTTCAAAATTTTGCATCTTTTTTCTTTTGTTTTCGCAAAAAAAATTCCCCCTCATTCCCCGGGGGGGGCTTAATTGTGTATGAGTGTCAATCGCCTTTGAGTGTTTTTATTTTTTGATCTTTGGAACTCTCACCCAATTTTCTTTACTTGCACTTGATTGGTTCTTAGATTACATTAGAATCATATTGTGTTTGAGAATTCTCTTGCATAGATCACATTTGCATAATTAGAATTCTCATTTTTATAATATGAGTGAATTGTGCATGGATTACAACTGCATAGTTTACATTCTGAAAAATAAATCGTAGATTTAGATTAGTTTTCTTTGATTTGAATTTAGATGTTTTTATGCTTGTTTTAAAAACACAAAAATAAAAAAATAAAAAAACTGGAATTGATTTGCATTAGTTTTTCTTGATGAAATTAGTACATTAGAGAATTTGTTATATTTTCTCTTATTTATCAATTTTTGCATTGTTGGAAGTGAATGGAAACTCTTTCCTTACTTTAATTAGGATTCATCGAATTAAAAATATTACATTATCATTTTCGATTGCATTCAGTTTTGGGTCGGGTCATAACACCATTGGTTTCATATCCATTTACCCTTTGAGTAATAACAGCCTAAATAACACAGCGCTTAATTAAAATTTATCTAGTAATTTTTAGATTTTTAGGGCTCTTTCCACCAATATAGCTCAGGACTAGTGCTTTGGAATAGGTTGTAGTTAACTTTCCAAAGAAACTAAAACAAACAAGTAGATAAATCTTGGGGTAGGAAATATATCCAATTGTAATTGGTACATTTTGGGAAGCTTCTCTTAAAGGAGTTAATCATGAGATCATGTCCAAACCTTTGAGACAATTAATTTTGTTTCATTGGGGAAGATAGAAGATCTGCGCGCATTACAAATGGTAAACCTCGGATTAACCATTATCGAGGAGCCTTCAAGGGGATTGAGCTTTGTAACTCCGCTCTTGCGCGTAGAATCGGATTATAGACTGTTCCCCCAATTGTATTTTTTGTTGTTGGTAACCTTAGTGTCCATAAACTTAAGATTATTTCCTAAGGTGACGGTGAAGGAAAGATCGCAATGTACCTGGAGCAGACGTCGACTATACTCACTTGGACTCTCTGGGGGGTTCTCTTCACTCGAGATAGTTTTGTGAAGAAACTTGTGCCAGTCTGATTCATTAAGCAGGTTGTCGGGGTAACTATTCCAACCACTATTTCTGCATTAAAATTCTACGATGTTGGATTTCATCACCAACTAGTGTTTTTAGTGCGGGAATCTACTGTTTTTGTGTGGTTTGACTCCTAGATTTGATAGCGCGTGTTAATTTATTTGTTTTTACTTTTAGACACCATAGGTGTGAATTGTGAATTTTAATTGTTAGGTGTGAATTGTGAATTGTTAATTTTAGTTTTAAATTGTTAATAAAATTCACTGAAGTTGAATATAATGGCAACTGTTCTAGAATTTACCAACCAAGGAACCCCTCTTAACGAGAATCCTAGTACTTTTCCTTGCTTTGGAAATGTTGGTCCTCCTTATATGGCTACTTTTTCATTACCTACATTTACAATAGGTTTACCGATATGGTTATTTTCAACTTCGTTGGCCCCGAATACTCCAATTGTTCCACCTCAACTGGATGCTTCACCTCAATAGAGTTCACCATCTCAACATTAACAACCTTTTGTTGACCCTTTACCTTCTTCGCCTAATACTTCTTCCTCCATTTCTTCTTCTTCACTTGGTAAAAGCCTTGACGCTAGTAACCAGGTGGCTAAGAAGAAGAAGAATAAAGGGAAGAAGAAGAAGAAGCAAGATAAGAAATAAGTCAACCAACCAACCATGGTTGTAAATGTTAGTAGTGTTGAGGAAACCTCCAACATGCATCGTAAATTCAAATACCCTTGCAGGCTTTGTAAGGGTGACCATTTCCTTATCAATTGTCCCGGTATTCCAAAGGTCTTGGAAGTATGGTCAGAAAAACCTCATCAACTTTCCGTTGATCCATCAACCAGTGATAGTCAGGTTCCTTGGAAAAAAAGTAAAGTTAGGTTTCCTTGTAATTTATGAAAAGGGAGTCATCAAACTCACATTTTCCCTCACATGGATGAAGCCTCAAAATTATTGGAAAACCTTACTGTTCCACAGCAATAATTTCCAACTAGTTACCGTAAACTTTCTCCCAACCTAGCGTCAACTGACGGAGTGATTGATCTAATTTCAAGTGCAGTCAATCCCACTCTTCCATTGGAGATTGAAACTCATATCACCCAGGTTGATGATCCATTAGTTGATCAAGTGGTCGATTTGATTTCACATTCGGTCGATCCCATTCTCCCTGTAGAGAGTGAACTTCATACCGCTCAGGTTCTTCTTGTTACATCAGATTCTTCTACGCTAGGGGGCATTTCACCTATTTCTATAGAACCCCCTCCAAGTACTGAGGTCTTTTCCTTTGATTGGAATAGACTGATAGAACCTTGTCTTCCTTCCTCCATCCCTTTCCAAATCATTGTCAAGTTTAGTGGTAGGGACATACACCGCACACAGGTAGATGAAGGTGCTTCTGCTAGTATTTTATCCTCAACTGCTTGGAAAGCTTTGGGTTCCCCTCAGCTTGTGCCTATTACGCAGAATCTGAAAGCTTTTAACAGAACCATTAGTGAACTTTTAGGGATCCTTCCTAAGTTTTCTATTAATTTGGAAGATAAAATTGTATGTATTGATCTTATGGTAGTTCGAGGCCCCTTGGATTTCAATTTACTCCTTGGGCGAGACTATGTCTACGCAATGAAAGCTATAGTATTGACACTCTTTCGCGTGATGTCTTTCCCTCACAATGGAAATATTGTGACTGTAGACCAGCTTTCGTTCCCTAGTCTTGATTCGACTACCAATAATCCGACATCCCTGAATATTCCTCATACGAAAGTGGTATCTACCTCGCCACGGGTTAATTATGTGGCAACTAGTCCCATGTTTTCAGTTACCGATGTAAGCTAGACTCTTTATGTTTGCTCATCTTCCTTTGACTTAGATCCGGTAATTGACATGGAAAAATCTAGGGGATTATTTGAACGTGATGTTCTTATCCCTTTTGAGTCCCTTAACATGTGTTCCTTCCAGAGAACTATTCTTCCTTCTGATGAAGACCTCTTGGAAGCCATGATCAAGGTGTGTCCATTGACATGTCTTTCTTCCAGTTGGAAGCCATGATCATGTTTTTGAGGATAGTTCCTTTTACTGTGTCAACCTCGTTAAAAAATGAATCAGTGGCCCGAGGATAGTTCCTTTTACTGTTTCAACCTCGTTAAAAAATGAATCAGTGAGTGTGAGGATAGTTCCTTTTACTATGTCAACCTCATTAAAAAATGAATCAGTTAGTTGAGAGCATAGTTCCTTTTCTTGTGTCAAGCTCGTTAAAAAATGAAACAAGCTTCCAAGAGGAAATTTATTTTCCTGTGTCAACCTCGTTAAAAAATGAATCAGGTATGAGGACAGTTCTTTTCCTATGTCAACCTCATTAAAAAATGATTCAGTAGATAGATTGTAGAGAGTAGATTAATATATTAGAAATAAGTAGTTTCTGAGGATGGTTCCTATTACTGAGTCAACCTCATAAAAAAATGAATCAGGTATGAGGAAAGTTCCTTTTACTGTGTCAACCTCGTTAAAAATGAATCAGTGTATCAAGAGGAAATTTCCTTTTACTGTGTCAACCTCGTTAAAAAATGAAACACGTTGCCATGAGCATAGTTCTTTTCCTGTTTCAATCTCGTTAAAAAATGAAACAAATCCTCCCCTAATTGAGTCGAGTCTTTGACTAGATCTCGTAAATGTTAAGTCATATATTTAGGTTAATTGTTTCAGTTTTTGCATAATTTTCTTACAGTTTTAGGTCAAGTCTTTCATAGGATCTCGTAAATGAACCTCATTCCATCCAGCTATTAATTACCAGCAGTGTACTTAGTTGAATGAAATGAAGCTGGGGGGGCATGCGCTCAGCAGTTACGCTTAGGGGGCATCAAGCATAGTTTTTTGTCTGTTTCAAGCTTGCGTAAAAAGAAACCACTCTGAAGCATAGTTTTTCTCTATTTCAAGCTTTTGTAAAAATGAAACCTATCTTGAGTCAATTTCGATTATTTTCAAGACTTGTTAAACTCATGAAAATCCCGATATTATTTTTCTATCTTTCATTCACGTAAAACACATGAAAATGCCGAGTTCTTTCTGTCTTTTCCTGCTTGTAAACTAAATTGAAAGTCGACCACAAGAGTACATTTTTATCCCTTTTTCGAACTCGTTAAAACTTACGAAAAAGAGAAAACCATGAGTACATTTTTATCCCTTTTTTCAAACTCGTTAAAACTTACGAAAAAGAGAAATCTTGATTTTTCTTTTAAGCCATTTTCAGACTCTTTAAAAATGAAAAGATTGTCGAGTAATTGACTATTCGAACTCGTTAAAATAAATGAATGATCGTCCTTTCAGTATAAGTTTACCCCTTTTACGGACTGAAATGGACTATTCACGAAAAAGGTATACGTTGACTAATTACGGTCAATAGAGTTCTCTCCCGCATTATTTTATCCTTTTTCGGGCTCGAGAGACTAAATTTATGAAAAATTACACCCATGGATTTTTCTTAAGTTTTTTCTTCTGACTCCCTAAAATTGAAAAACACCAAGTTTCTTCTATACTGGACGCGTTAAAATTTAACAGTAAAGGACCTGTTCAATTTTAAACAGGAACGAACCACTCCTTCTTAGGGTTCGAATCTTAAACTAAGTTGGACTCATCCGAAGGATGAGCTTATAAACAAGCAAATGTTATCCTCCTCAAGCTTGTCAAAAATAAAGAGGTACTTGTCAGAAATGGTGGGGGAAAAGATAGAAAAACGAACATGTTTGTTACATTTTGATTATTCGGAAAACCATTAACCACTCTTGAACATGACACTTTTGTTCACCTAGGTTGGGAAAATCCTTTGCCTAACAGTTAATCAAACCATATTGAAAGTCTTCAGCCGGTTTCTGAGTATTAGTTTTGGGTCAATTGTCACCAAACCATCTGCAGTGTCATTATGTGTTCAAGAGGACAGTTCAAACAAACCATTCATCTGCAAAATATATGTCATCCATTTTGACCATCCCTGAGTCAGTCCTTGCCAATATATTTCTTCAAAACTTGATTTATGATTTCATGTTGTGGGCTTGCCTACGACGGATCACTTCCTATCGACAACAGCTCATTATCTAGGAATTTGATCTAGAAATTGTCAGTACCTTGAAATCTGCATGCCTTAATGGCAGGTTTCTCGCCTTCGACGACAGGTTGCATCATTGACCTTCTATCGAATGATTCCGTGACATGTTCGACTTTAGCTCATTCATTCACATTTCATGGATTGTACTGCGTACTTTGAGGGCCATTGACATTACTGGTGGTTACTCTCACACTTGTTAACAGTTTACATCATTTACTGGTAATCAAGTGGTTTCTACCATGTTCGACTTCGACACATTCATTCACATGGATAGAATCATACTAGTTCGAGAAGCGGAAATCAAGACCCTGGATCTAGTTTCTACCATCCAGGCTGTGAAGAATTTTGTTATCATTTATACATTAGACTATTCATAAACAGATGGCTGCATCCATACTGTGTCTACACGTCTATATTGTTGATGTATTGAAAATCATCCCTGTATCAGAACATTCTAAATCAGTTTCTAGTTAGTTTTGATCTGAGTATGGGAATTCCTACCTCGGTGATGATATGTCTACATATATATATTTTGCATTGAATGTTTTTATAAGTTCCGACTGGCGTGTCCACAGGATGATTCTTGAAATGATAAATTACTACACTCTTCATATATGACAGACTTCATCCACATCTATTCCAGACTTTTCACTTTAGGGGGCAATCTGTTGCACTGAAAATTGTCATATTGACATTCTGCTATTTGTATGAGCTCATTATCACTCATACTTCCTCCTTTGCAAGTCTAACACATCATTTCCTCATGTCAAGCCTTGAAAATAAGAGAAAAGTCCTTAAAAATCTCCTTAATTCTGGTATCGCACTTTCTCTTCATCTTGCCTGCGGTCCCGCACCTAATGTTCATGACTCCTGTGTACTTGAACGCACTTTCTCTGTGTTAAAGGTGCGGGCCCCTGTAAAAGATTAAAAAGGTGCAAGTAAACTCAAAAATCTCACTTTCAGTAAATTCTAGAAGCCTCTAGAAAGAATCTTGTGGTGGCAGAACCGCTCTTTTGAGGTTCATGTATCCCTTACCTTAAGGAGCTAACCCCTTGATGTGAGGAGCTTATCCCTTTGAATGAGGATTCTATCCCTTCATAGTTGGAACTGAAACCTCCTCTTTTGCACTATAAAAAGAGGCATTGGGTAGCCTCGAAGGGAGTTCAAGCTTTAGAATTGTTTGAGGTAAAGTGTTGTTGGGATTCAGACTCGATTCATTGAGATTTTGTGAGGAGAGATCACATACCTCTATCTATCTCAGTCGGAAGAGTGCAAGGCTTGTCAAAGTAGAGGATATTCCTGCTTCGGACCCTGGGAAGGCCTGTTCAACATCAAGGCTAAGGTTTTAAGGTTTTCCTTCTTTCAAAGTTAATACAAATGAATTCATTTTTCTCAATAAGTTGTTAATTAACTATTTATTTCATGGATTCCTTGATCACCATGATAGGCATGATTTATAATATTTACTATACAGGTGCTATTTAATGTTTGCTTGTTTGTGACTGCAGGTCTATAAAGATAACTCCTTCAAGTGACCGAAGGAAAACTACTTCGAACAAGCATTGGATCTACGGTAAGACCTTAACACCTTTATAGTATTATTTTGTAAATCGCATATGTCTAGAGAAAGATAGGTTTATTTGGTTGTTTGTTGCTAGATTACTTTTTGGTACTAGGGAGATCGATCTTGTCTGCGAGATTGATTTATCCGGTCAACACCAATCCTAATGATCTAACATTTCTTCTTCTTTTCAGAGTGCATTTGGATTGGAAAACTCTTTTTACAAACATTTTATTCTTTTGGGAAAACATAAAACTATTCTATTTCTACCCTTATTTCTCCATGAACTCAGATTAAGTTGTTGAGCTCATAAGCTTCTCTACCTAACTACTATCTGTTAGGATTAGAATGTGTAACAGATTTTTATTCACTAAATTATAAAACAGGAAATTTAAAAGCAAACAAGCCAGGATTGAACACTCTAACTTGTTGTTGATCTATGGCATAAAGACAAGTTGCACATAGACAAAAATTTACAGAAAAATAAAGAAAAATGGTGAAGGCTTAAGATCTGAAAACAAAATAACATCCTTCACTTTCTTTCAGCTCTGTTTTTAGGCTTGTTTGAGCTGTTTTTTCTCTTTGTTCACTATTAGAACCAGTTTATCTATTCTTGGCTCAATATTTGATCAAGTTAGAGCCATGCTTCTTTTGAAACTCAAAGGTTCATATTTTTAGCTTGTTTGAACCTTTTTCTTCTATCTTAATCCTCCTAACTGATAATCCAAGTTTAATCTGTTAGGAAAATCTAATCCACTAACCTACCAGCAGTAAATTGAAAACTAATTAGTCATGATTAGGCTATATGACTAACTAGGAGTGTGTTTTTCAGGAGTGGCATTTGAGCTTGCACACTTTCAGACTTTGTTTCTCTTTTTTGGTATGGGGTTGTACCTTTCTTGTTTTTCCTCTGCCCTCTTTTCTATCTTCTATTATTTTTGTATTTTTCTTTTCTCTTCAAGACAAAAATCAACAACTAACTAAATGCTCAAAGTTTGAGCTTTATTGACATTCCTATCTAACCTATTCTATCTTGGAATATTTACACTTTTCATATGATACAAAAGTGCCAATGTAGCCAGTTGAGTAGTGACAAAAATAAAAAGGAACTCTGGCTGCTTGTCAGGGGTATCCATAGTACATCTTGAAGATTAATCTTCAAAACCAAGGCCATCACAAAAGGTGACATCTTTTCATGCATTTGGCTCTTGCAAAGGATCCATGCTTGATAATTTGAGCCAGTTGGGACTTCCACACACTCTTCCAAAGGATCAACAAAGAAAAGATGAAGATTCTCTTCTTTTTGGCCCTCCATGTCTGGTAGATTGTCTGCTTCCAAGACTTCAACTTTGATGACTATCTCTTCAATATGTTGCTTGGAAGCATCATCATTCTTAACCTGTAAAACAACAAGCAGTGAAATTTCCTCTTTCTCTAAATCTATGCTTGGTACTGATATAAATTCAGGTTCTTTGAATGGCAGATTGATATCAGTGATGGGAGAAGTTTCTTCTTGAAAATATGGTATATCCTCAGTAGGATAGTCTTCTATTTTTTTTTCTCCTTCAAAGGCCTGCCAGTATCTTTTATTGTTTGGGACAGTTGGTCTGAATTTTTCTTGAATTGTATATTGTTTTCTCTCCCAAGGTCTCGGACATGTACTAGCAACAAGGGCTAATCCACTAGCAAAATTGTTTTGGTCTTTAGGAACAAGGATAATTTGGAATTTTTTGAAAGTTTTTAACAAATCCATGGCATCATCCTTATAGGCTCTAAGTCTAGGATGTTTAACCATGCATTCTTCTTTCACTTTCCTAATTACCAATTCTGCATTTCCATGAACTGTTATCTTCTGGGCTCCTAATTTCTTCAATAAGTGTAGCCCTAAAAGAAGTGCCTCATACCCTACTATGTCAGTTGTGAATTGAAAACTCAATTTATACGAATGGGCTTCAGAATGATTGTTTCCTGTATTGTAAATCCATATTCCTGCACCTGCATTAGTTTTAGTCCATGACCCATCAAAATTCATATTCCAAAGAGGACTAGTTCCAATATTGTCATTAATTCCTTTAGTATCCACTTTGTCTAGAGTGCCATTAGATTGTTCTATGGAATAGGCACTATGCTCATGATTGTCTTGTTTGGATGATGGTTTGGAGGGTAGCTGCTTGCTTAATATTTGATCAATTTGTCCTTCTGTCAAAGGAGAAATCTCTCTTTGAACATAAGCATAAATGCAGCTGCCCTTTTTCTCTTGATCTGCAAAAGAACTTTCTAAATCTTTACAACAAAGTTCTCTACGTGAATGAGCAAGAGTATTTGTTTTGCAATAAGTTTCATAGACTGACTTTTTATTAATAGTCTGATCTATATCTTTTTCTGTCAAAGGGGAAGATGTTTCTATGTTCCTTTGAATAGAAGTACAATAGTTCTCTGTCTCTTGTAAAGGCTGATTTTGAGGCTAGATGTTTTCTTGAGCCTCTTCTAGGGGATCTTGACTTGTGCTTGCAGGGAAACTTTGAATATTTTCTATTGTTTCCTGATCTTCTTGTGTTTCAAAAAATTCCTCATTATTTTTATGATACTCAGTTTGCATATAAGTTTCATGAGCTGTTTTTTCTACTTTATCAGGATGCCACTCTTCTTGTGTAATCTGATATGGGTTATAATCTAGAGGGGGAGTCTCTATATGAGCTGGTTCTCCTCCTACATCAGATTCTGTGTTTTGAAAGTGGCTACTTGTTTCATCAAAGCACTGCTCACTATAATTTTTTTCATTTTGGTCATGAAGTTCTCTAATCAGCATAGTACAAGACATAGGCATGCAATCAAAAATTTCTTGACAACCTTGCTTGTTGCTTTCTTTGTAAGTTTTCTCATCATCTTATATAAGGTGTTGATCATAATTCATATCCTGGTCACTGTCTTGGTCTTGAGGTGATTGGGCTTTTGTTTGATTATGGAAAAGCATAGGTTGCTCTAGATCATCAATATTCATATTGGCCATCAACCTATCCATTCTCTTTCCAAGCATGTACATCATCTTTTCCATCATGATTAGAAATTTTTCTTGATTATTTTCTCTATAATATTGTTCATCATACATGTCTTGCTCATCATACATGTATTGTAGTGGTTGAGCTTGTGTTAGCTCAGGGAAAGGCATATGTTTCTTTGGATTACCAGTGTTCATATTGGCTATAAACCTATCCACTCTTCTTGCAAGCATGTACATCAATTTTTCAATCATGACCATATTCTTGTCTTCTGGGTCTATATATAAATCCATGTTTTTAAATCAGAAAAGAGGTCACTGTATCTTGTCAACCAGTTCAGAGTCTTCTACCAGCGAAGTCATTTGGTATTTTGGGAGTTATAGAGTGTGGAGTCGCCAGGTGGAAAATTTTAGCTCTTTTGGGGGTAAAATGTTTATGGTCCACCACCATATACCAATCTAAAATATTTTTGGGTTTTTCCTGAGTTTATATGGTTGTTTGGAAGATTAATGAGTCTATAATAGCTTGCTAGGCCACTATGAACTTAGTATCTCCCCAGCGGAGTCAACAGAAATGGCGATCTCCCTGTAATTTCAGCAGATTGGCAAGACTAAAACTGCAGGGGCAACATGTGAACCACTATAGGATTCTAGGATCTAGCCCTCCTGAATCCAGAGAGGGATCTCTCTATAAGTGCAAAGATTGATGTATCTTTAAGGCTTGAAATGTGATATTAGGCTAGTTATTAAGAACAAGGTTTTTTTTGTTTTGGTTGGACTAAGATAATTGAAGGTGAAGGAAGTCTAAATGAAGGGTGAATGTGTATGAAAGTTAAATATTGATTCAGCTAAAAAGATAGGCAAGAAACAACTTCAATCCATTGGGCTATGGAGTCATAGTAGGATTTAATTGAAACAGCAAGGTTCAAGAGTGGTCCATGGGGCAAGTCATCTATGTCAAAGGAACCCTTTAAAGTTGATTTTATGGAATGGAATGAAACAATAAGGAAGGGAATCAAATAGATGAAGAACAAAGAGCAGTCTAAGATCAAATAAGTACTTTGAAACTATCTTGCTTTCGTCATACACTTAATAAAGACATAAAAGTTATCTAAGATCAGATGAGTACTTTGAAACTAGCCTGCTTTCGATGCACTTTCAATAGAAAACATTTAAAACACGAAAATAATAGCTTAAGATCAATTAAGGACTTGGAACCTATCCTGCTTTCAGCATATTCAAAGGGAAACTTTTCAAAGTAACTGTTGGAGAAGAAAACTAGAGGACAGGGCTAACCATAGACTTCCCTAGTTCATTGTTTAATTAGTAAACTTATCGAGACAACACTTAAGATAAACAAAGAATAGTCTAAGATTAGGTAAGGACTTTGAACCTAGCCTGCTTTCAACATACTCTTAGGGAAACTTTCAGACAACCTTTGGAAATAAAACTAGAGGATGGGGCTAACCATAGACTTCCCTAGTTCAACTTTACTTAGCAGACACTGAAAATAACTTTCAAGAACAATGTTTAAAATCTGGACAGCAAGAGAAAGAAACACCAACATCTTGACTGCTTGGACTGTATTAAATCATTCTTAAACAACACAATTGGAAGAAAACATACAGATAAAGCTTATCAGTGAGAGAAGGGTACTTTTGACAGTAAATCCTAACTCTATAATTGTTTTTCTTTATCAGATAAGATGAACAGAATGGAAACAGAAGTAAAATGAAAATTTACAATAAGAAAAACATCACCATTAACATAGACCAGGATCCCATAAATCAGCTTGTATTTGATGCTTCAAACCAGTTACAATCTTCAAGTCCAGTGGGTCTCTACAACTTCAAACTTTTAATCTCAACTTAGGTATCTTCAATTACAAATAGAGCTTACAACAGCTTCAAAAAACTATTTACATGCATCAGATATTCAGAGACCAACCTTTGCCTCATCTTCTACAAAGGTATTTATAGAAGAAATGAGGAGGTGGGATGTAAAATAAGATATTTAAGTTCAATTAATACAGTTTTAATGCTTCTCAGCCTTTGAGGGGCTTAACAGAGAAGATTTTTGATATTTCCTCTGTATTGATTGATCTTCATTAATTATTTTAGCCACTTAGCAAAGTTTGTTGACTTTAAAACTCTTCAAGCAGAGTTTGTAATAACTTCGATTACTTTAAACAAAATATCCCTGACTAAGGCAATAACTCTGCGTCCTTCTGATTTATTGCAAGAGGTAGGTGGCACTGTGGTGGCTAGAGAGGATTCAATTCGCCTCTAATGTGGCAGTGGAGGCTTTTCGGACTGTTAGATTTCTTTATTATATCCCAAAACACCTTTACTTTGCTTTGATCTGTGTTTTAGGTCTAATTAGGCTTTATCTTTGTCTTTGGTCTTCATGTTGTCTTTAACTGTATGGATTAGGCGTTTGATAGTCGAATTTAAGCCTTAATCCCTTAAAACTGTGTTAAAACCTTTAAACATTGATTTCTGCTTTGATTTTATCCCTAGATACTGATACTCTTTGTCTATGGATTTTGTTGTGTTTTTATTTCTTTTTCAGACGCACAGAGGGTTTTAAAATAGCATCAATGCTCATGAGGCACTGGTAAAACATGACGTGAAACCCTGCAGAGTGATCTCCTTCACGAATAAAGGCCTGGGGGATCGTCATCCCCGGCCCTTGATTTCCTTCAAGAAACTGTGTAAAAGCTTTAAAACCTGTACAAACAAAGAAAAATTAAGAAAATCCTGCAGGGATAGGTTTAAACTGCTTTGGAGGTTTAGTTTAGAGCATGGTCGTTGGATGAACCGAACCAACGGTCAAGATTGCTTGCCCGGGTCAAAAGGAGAGGCGGTTGGATAAACGGTGGGGAAAATTAAGTCTGAGCCGTTGATCTGCAAAGATCAACGGTCGAGATCAATCGGGAATATATAATCTAGAGGGGGCAACATTATAATGAAATGGGAGAATATTCAAAAGAAATGGATAAGAAACCTTTGGCGGAGGGAAAATAGGGTTAAAATGAAATTTGGGGTTTCGGAAATGTAGAAATTTGATGAATAATGATTAATTATCCACCGAGACTATCCTGATCACATACAATTCGAATTTATATGCAACACATAATCTCTTCCACTCAGATCATCACACATGCGGAAATAAAACAAGCGATAGCACATCAATTTATCATACACATTAACACAGTATGTATGGGCAAAGCTTATAGCTGAAAACCCCGCAGCTATTGTGTATATTATAATGGAGAAATCATGTAACAAAATCAGTACAATACTCCTCACAAGTACTCAGTACTTTCTCATAAAGTTACACACAAACTAGCTTGGTTTTGAACAAGTCACTGGTTCAAAACTCACCACCAATTGACTTGCCTCTATTGCACAATCATGGCCTGTCTAAATAGAGATCCAAGGTTCGAATCTCCTTGGCTTGACAGTGAAATCATCATGGGAAATTCCTCCAAGTGTGGTGCAAATCTCATGCACAAC
The DNA here is from genome assembly GCA_034641835.2 of Pinus albicaulis. Lineage (NCBI taxonomy): Eukaryota > Viridiplantae > Streptophyta > Pinopsida > Pinales > Pinaceae > Pinus > Pinus albicaulis. Next base: position 528,982,274 of record CM076580.1, read on the forward strand.
TGATGTCGCCACTGATAGCTAACTCCACCCTTTCATCTACCTCTTTCACCGGTCTCCACTGAACTGATCATGCACTGTAGTGAACTGATGTGTTCTTGAGTTGAATAATGAGTTACTAATTAATGAATTAAATAATATTTAATTCACTCTACTCATAACTAATTGATTAGCTAGTTAAACTAATCTCAACTAGTTCAACTAAAATAAACAGAACACAACTCCACTAGCTATCTCATTAACTCCACCAAACTTCTGCCATTGAAGTCCTAACTGAATTCAACCATGCATGATGCCATCAAACCCTTGGGAATAGCGTAATTCCTCTGTCATATGCATGAGCCACTTCCAAGGCTCGAACTGAAGTGCTCCAAGAGAGTAAACTGCTGTTTAGAGTCCAAATATTATTAAGGGTAAATAATATTTGACTTCCCTATTTTTAGGATAGGTAGTCTAAAAATAGACTTCGACCTATCGACCTATAGGTCAAAAAATAGAGGTCCATCTATTTTTACCAACATGACCAACACTCCAAGAATAACATACTGCAACCCCTGGACCATGCTCCATATATCTAAAAATAGACATAGTCTAAAAATAGACTTTGCGCCAGAATTTGCCTGCGGGCCCACTTAGTGAAGGCGACTTCATTTCACTAAGCTCCATCATCTTGCTGCATTTTCAACACTCCCTCTCAGCAAGATATGGATTATCTGCAACCCCTATCCTGCCTCTGTGGAATTCGAACTTGCTCCTGGTGAGCGCCTTCGTCAAGATGTCGGCATCCTGATCCTCCGTGGGAACATATGAAAGCATCATGATTCTCCGCTGAACACAATCTCTGATATGATGATACCAATCTGTGAAGCCATGCTGCCTCAACTGATCCTCCTATGTGTACCATGAACCATATCCCGATGTGCCTCTAATGTAGCGCAATACATGCTTTCCTGCCTTCCAAAAGAACTTGGTAGGCTTAACCATAGCTTGCGAAAGCTGGTTAACTGCATAGCATATATCGAGTCGTGTATTGACCAGATACATAAGCGACCCCACCAACTGTCAATAGACAGTGGCATCCACTACCTCCGCTGAAGTAGCATCCTCCTTCCTCCAACCACCAGGAAGAGGAGTGTCAACAGGCTTGCAGCCTTGCATGTTGAACCTCTCCAGAATCTCCCGGGCATACTTGCCCCGAGAAACAAACAGTCCTCCGCTGCGCTGCCAAATCTCCAATCCCAGGAAATAATGAAGGATGCCCAAGTCCTTCATCTCAAACTCTCGTGCAAGATCCTCCTTGCATGAAAGTATCAACTGCTCATCGCCAGTCAAAATTAGGTCATCTACATACAGTACGATGATCAACAACTTCCCCTCCACCAAAATCTAGTACAGGTTAGGATCCGCCTCACCCTTGGAGAATCCAAAGCCGGGGCTGAAATGGCTGTCTATCCGAGTACCAAGCACGAGGTGCTTGCTTCAGCCCGTACAAAGGCTCTCTGATTCACACATGCGACTCACTGCTGAAGATGTCGAAACCTTCAGGCTGCTCTATGTACACCTCCTCCTCAATGACTCCGTTGAGGAACGCAGTCTTCACATCCATCTGATGAATGTGCCACTCCATCTGTGCTGAGAGAGCAAGGATCGTCCGTATGGAAGAGTACCTTGCGACAAGTGCAAAGGTCTCCTCATAGTCAATCCCCTCGATCTGTGAAAAGCCACGGGCAAAAAATCTCGCCTTGTACTTCTCCACACTCCCGTCAGCTGCCTACTTCACTTTGTAGATCCATCGCGAACCCACCACCGATTTCCCCACCGGTCTTGGGACAATCTCCCATGCACTGTTCCTGACGATCGAATCATATTCTTCGATCATGGCATCAACCCATGCGGGTTCCTCCACGGCTTCCTCAAAAGAGGATGTCTGGTACAGGTTTAGATCCGCCTCACTCTTGGAGAATCCAAGCCCGGTGAAGTAGCTGTCTATCCGAGTGTACCAAGCACGAGGTGCTTGCTTCAGCCCATACAGTGCTCTCTTGAGTCGGCACGCAGGCGACTCACTGCTGAATATCTCGAAACCTTTAGGTCGCTCTATGTACACCTCTTCCTCAATGACTCCGTTGAGGAATCTGGCCTCACATCCATCCGATGGATGTGCCACCCCATCCGCGCCGAGAGAGCGAGATCGTCCGTATGGAAGAGTACCTTGCGACCGGTGCAAAGGTCTCCTCATAATCGATCCTCGATCTGTGAGAAGCCACGGCAACAAATCTGCCTCTCGTACTTCTCCACGCTCCCCGCCGCCCGCCTACTCGCTTCATTTTGTAGATCCATCGCGAACCTACCACTGATTTCCCAACCGCTCTTGGGACAATCTCCCATGCACTGTTCCTGATGATCGAATCATATTTTTCGATCATGGCATCAACCCATGCGGGTTCCTCCACAGCTTCCTCAAAAGAGGATGGCTCTGTCACAACACATTGACTCATAAGAGCCATGTATCCAGTGTACCGATCCGGTGACTGTCTCTGTCTGCGCTGTGCTGTAGGTGGTCCTACAACTTTCTCTGCATCCCGAGCCAGTCGCTCAGCTTCTGTAGTGCGCATGCGCCCTCTGATGGTTGGCGCTGCCTGGGTGGTTTCTTCCACCTCCTGAACCTCCTCTTGTGGCTGATCCACATCCGGAAGCTCCTCCTTAGGAACTAACAGCTCCTCATCTGCATGCAAGTGTAGCTCCCTCTCAAGCGAACACTGCATGGCTTTCTCCTCCCGAAATTTTATATCCCGTCGCACAACAGTCTTGCGACTGTCTGGCACATACACCCGATAGTTGTGAGGTGTATCAGTGTACCCCACAAATATTCCAACTTCAGCAGTTGGATCCAGCTTCCTTCTTGCATCCTTCGTCACATGCATGTAGACAAAAGATCCGAAAATCCGCAAATGGGAAATATCAGGCCTCTTGCCAGAATAAGCCTCCTCTGGTGTACTCATGCCAAGAACCTTGTGAGGACAACGGTTCTGCACATACACTGCTGTATTGCATGCCTCAGCCCACAAGTGAAGGGGTAGGCCTTGATCATGCAACATCACCCGTGCAGCACCCACGATCGTTCTGTTCTTCCGCTCAGCAACCTCGTTCTGCTGTGGGTTATGGGGTGCGATGAGCTCTCTCCGAATCCCTTCTGCGCTGCAAAAGTCTTTGAATTCAGTAGAGATGAATTCACCACCATTGTCGCTCCTAAGAGCCTTCACATGCTTTCCCGATTCCTTCTCAACTAGCGCCTTGAATTCACAGAACTTTGAATATGTCTCGCTCTTCTTCTGCATGAAGAAGATCCAGCACTTCTGAGAGAAATCATCAACAAAGATCACATAGTACTTGTGCTTTGCTGTAGAAGCTACTGAGAAAGGACCACACACATCTGTGTGAACTCTCTCAAGGATTGTCGTGGCGTGACTATCCTTCTCGTGAAAGGTGGCTTTCACATATTTTCCCAAGGTACACCCTTGCACTAATTTGACTGCGCAAGAGTGCCCTTAGGAAACCCAGTAGAAATCTGCTGCAGGATCTTCAAAGCTCCATGGTGAAGGTGGCCCAATCGCCTGTGCCATAGTTTTCCCTCATCATCCCGGCTCACCACTTCTCCCGCTTTGCATGCCATTGCTGCGTAGCCATCTACTTGCAACTGATAAAGGTTCTTGACTCGAATCCCTATCTTCCGGGATTCTTCAGTAGTCTTATTGCGCAGGAAGGCTTTTCCTTCACTGAAGACCACATCATACCCCTTGTCTTCCAACATCGCCACAGAGATCAGATTCTTCATCAATCCTGGAACATGCAAAACTTCCTTCAATACAAAGGGTTTACCAGACTCCCTCTCAAAGGAAATGGTACCGATACCGGTCGCACTGTATCTACCATCATCGCCCATCTCGATGTGCACTCCAAGATCTTTTTCTTCCAGATCTGAAAATAGATCTCGATCTCCTGTCATGTGAAATGACGCACCACTGTCCAAGAACCATACTGATCCCATCACACTTGAGACCAAGCATGCGATCAGTGAAAAATCCAGTTCAAACTGGGAGGCCAATGCCTCTCCCGCTGCAGATCCAGCAGCCTTCTTATTTTTCTTCTTTTGCGGACAATTTGTGGCATAGTGTCCGTGCTGGTGACAGTGAAAACACTTCACCTTGGACATGTCTTGCTTCTTGCCTTTCGCACCAGACTAAGAAGCTTTCTTGCTCTTCCCCTTCTTTTCTTTGGCAGCCAAAGCACAATTTTCTTCATCAGATGTCTTTGATGAAGATTCGTCCCTGGTAGTCTGCCTTATCTCCTCTTGCATGAGATCTGCCCAAAGTCGCTCCCATCCCCGCAACTTCTCCCGACCATTAATAGAGTCCTGATAGGAATACCAACTCTTCGGAAGAGCAAGGAGAGCTAGTTCAACCAAGTCCTCTTCATCAAAAATCACCCCCACACTTCCCAGCTCATCTCTGCATTGAGTGAACTTCGTGAGGTATTTGGCGATACTGTCGCCTTTCTCCATCTTAATGTTTCTGAGTTTATCTTTGAGCGCCAGCTTCCTTTGGTCGCTCTTGCTTTGGAATAGATCTGTCAATGCTTTCCACATAAAATATGGAGAATATTTTCCATGCAGGCTGGATACAATGTGATCCTTCACGCCCTCCAACAGAATCCTTCGACATTTCGCCATCTTATTTTGCCAAGCTTCGACTTCAGCAGGATCAGTAGGCTTTTGGACATCCATATCTATGAACTCCTTCAGCCCGTTATCTTCTAATACCGCCTCCATCCGATCTTTCCATGCAACATAATTCGAACTGCCTTCAAGGGCATATTCGAGTCGCAAACCGTTGAAAGACATTTTCAACTCTGGCACCAAGAAAACAATCTGCTGCAAAATTCGAATTCCAAGCTCAAAACTCAACTGCTTCTGGATCTGTGAGAACAAATTATTTCTAGCACAGAGATTGATTGTATGGGAATTTACTGGATATATCACCTTTCAGAGAAAGGATGGATCCAGAGGCTACCTGGCCCGATACAGACTCTGTCTACCGAAATAAAATTGTAATCACTGTAATAGATCCCGGTGATCAATTCGCTCTGATACCATGTAGAAATTTGCTGAATAATGAAGATTTATCCACTGAGATTATCCTGATCATACACTAATTCGAATTCATGTATAACACATAACCTCTTCTACAATCGATCATCAATATGCGGAAATAGAAACAGTCCCATGCGCACATAAACACAATATGTAATGGGGAAAGCTTATAGCTGAAAACCCCCAGCTATTTTGTATATTATAATAGAAGAGAACATGTAACAATCTCAGTACAATACTCCTCACAAGTACTCAGTACCGTCTCCAAAAGTTACACACAAACTAGCTCAGTTTTGAACAAGTCACAGGTTCAAAACTCATCCACTAATTGCCTGCCTCTATTGCGCAATCAAGGCTGGTGTAATGAGAGATCCAAGTTCGAATCTCACTGGCTCCAACTGTGCAATCATCATTGGCAATCTCCTCCAATGCTTGTGCAAATCTCATGCACAACTGCCGTCGCAACTAATAGCAAACTCACCCTTTCATCTACCTATTCCACTGGTCTCCACTGAACTGTCCATGCACTGTAGTGAACTGATGTGTTCTTGAGTTGAATAATGAGTTAATAATTAGTGAATTAAATAATATTTAATTCACTCCACTCATTACTAGTGTATTAGCCAGTTAAACTAAACACAACTAGTTCAACTAAGTTAAACCGAACACAACTCCACCAACTGTCTCATCAACTCCACCAAACTTCGCCACTTGAGTTCTAACTGAAGTCAACCATGCATGAGCTCACCAAACCCCTAGGAATAGCGTAATTCCTTCTGTCAGGTGCATGGGCCACATCCGTAGCTCCAACTGAAGTGTTGTAAGAGAATAAACTGAAGTTTAGAGTCCAAATATTATTAAGGGCTAATAATATTTGACTGACCTATTTTTAGACAGCCAGTCTAAAAATAGACTTCGACCTGTATGTCTAAAAATAGAGGTCCATATATTTTTACCAACTCGACCAATCATCCAAGAATAGCATACTGCAACTCCTAGACCATGCTCCATATGTCTAAAAATAGACATGGTCTAAAAATAGACTTTGCGCCAAAAATAGCCTGCGGGCCCACTTAGTGAAGGCGACTTCATTTCACTAAGCTCCATCATCTTGTTGCATTTTCAACACTCCGGTCACTGAAACTCTTGTCCAACTGTCCCATAATGTAGGTATCCTCATCCTGGTTCCAATGAGCTATTACAATAAGGTGTTCTATCATGTATTCCTCCTGGAATGCCACCTTGAGCGTAATTAACTGAGTTAAGCCCAAAAATAACTCAATTTTCCGAAAGTTGTCGGAATACACCGGAACGAAAGGCAAGTTGCTCGGATGATGGAATACATCAAGCGAATGTCGCCCGACCACATAGAAACTCCTCAAAACTCCTCCAAAAAGCCCCTGGGCCTGCTGATGACACCAACATGTAACTGTGACATGTCTGCTCCTAACTCTGGAAGTCCATCCTAGCCCTGTCATAGGTGACACCAAAAAATGGAATATTACAAGGGATGAGGATGAAGCAACAGCAGCCATGCCACCGCCACACCCAGGGCCAGTCCCACCATCCAGTAGCAGTGCGGGTGCCAATGCCAGTGTTCGATTTCCAGCTATTGTTCATTTGCAGATTCAGCGTCCACCTACATCCTCACATGGCCCTCCACCTTCTAGTTATGGTCATGGTACTCAGGAGACTACTAGAAGACCACCATTGCCTCATGGTTCTCACAAATTAGACATTTCTCGTGGGCGTGCCAAGGGGCCAGCCAATAGATAAAATAGATTTACAGTTTACTAGTCTTTTCTATTTTCTAGTAATTTTTAACTTTTTACAACTGTTGAACAGTTGAAACTTGACTCTTTCATATTTATTATGATAATTTTTGTAAACAATATATGACAATTTAAGTTTGAAGTTTGAATTTTAAATGTGAAACTTTGAAGTTGGCATTTATAATTTTATAAGTCATCATGAATTATGAATATGATGCTTCATGAAAGTTGAAAGTTGTTTCATTTCGTTTCGTTTTATAACATTTTATTTCATGTTAAATATTCTTTGTTGTAATGGTTATTAATTACACTTAGCTTACAAGTACAACTATGGTGATCAATGAATCAATGATGATAAATGTTATATATCAATGATGATAAATGTTATATATTGAATTTTGAAATCAATGAATCAATGATGATAAATGATATATATCGATGATGATAAATGTTATATATTGAAATTTGAAATCAATGAATCAATGATGATAAATGTTATATATTGAAATTTGAAAGCTTGAAACTTTAAGATTGATGAATCATGAGACTCAAGAGTCAATATGTTGTATGTTTCTAACTTGTGGGCATGGTTGATAAAGATTATAACTTCTAGATGATTGATGTTATATGGTTCAATCTATGTTTTTATGTTTTTTATGTATAATTCATCATTTTACATGTTTTTATTGAAATATATGCATCAAAATATAAAAAAATATAATATATATATATATATATATATATATAAAAACACTCCCGAAACGCTCCTGAACCGGGAGCTTTTGAAAATGGCGCTCCCACTCCCAAGTAACCATGACCTAGAGTTTGGACCTAGTTGCCCAAAATTAACAGACATCCAATAGGTAAGAGTAGTCGAAGAGGAAATTCCTTGAGAATGTGTAGATCCAAGACAAGAATGGTCCTAAAAGGACATACCGTGTGAACATCTGGATGGAGTATGTGCCTTTAGAGGTAGACTGGTGTCCCACGTAAAACCTCCCAGCATTGTGCATTGATCTATTGGGAGATAGAGCTTGTTAGTCAAGGCCTTGCTATGTTGGAAATGTTTGTTGTATATTGATCATAATATTGATGCTTAAGATGGCTTACCAATCCAACTCTTCTTATGAGAATAATTCAACATAAGTACTATCCTTGTACCTGTGGTCTATTATGAATACCTCCCTAGTTGAGAGGGAGTGTTGAAATGTAACTAGTGTTAGTCTTCATAATTGTTCTTGAGTCTTGACTTGATGTAATTATTGATGTACTTGTTAAAAGAAAAGAAAAGAAAAATTATTTTATAGAAATGGGTTTCTAACCCATCATGTTGTGGTCGTAGGTCAAAGCACCCATTGAGTGCTCTAGGGGTCTTGTTGTCAAGACAAGAATCAAGGTCATGATGTACTAGCCCATGGAGGGTCCATGTAACAAGAAGGAAAAAACATCTAATGTAAAATGTCATGTCTAGAAGCCTCCAAGTAATGCGTCGGCCAACCCTCTTCATGTCGGCCTAGAGAGGCCTAATTCACCTCCTAAGAAACCTATAAAAGGAACTTTCTCTCCTCATTTGAGATATACACACAAGTGATATCAATCAGATCCATACGATAAAGAAAGGAGATTTGATCCAGCGAAGTGTGTGGAAGGAAGAATGAATTCTGTAGAGAACAGCGAAGGAGGAAAATTTGTGTTTGGACAACTCACATGTGTGGATCTATTGGAGGAACTAGGGTTTCCTTAGTCATCATTTTGCAGAGAGTTTACGATTCTGGCTGGCTCATCACTTGGAAGTTTTGGTCTTGGGTCAAGGTCATGGTCAAGGAAGTCTTCATTGAACAGATTCTATAAGAAGAGAGTTTGTGGGTTTTCCTCTCTAGGAGAGATTTTGGCCTTGGCTAGCAGCGTACATCTAGTGTTCTTGTGTTTACGTTGTGATCTTCTTATTGGCATTTCTCTTGACGATGAACATAACTAAATAATGATGATAATATCTTAATATAAATCACAAGAAAATGGCAAGGATAAAAGAGAAATCAAGTTAAATAACAACTCTAATTGTTTGCCCTAGATTTCTCAACATATATCTCTCCTATATTCACTAGGGTTTATTGAGCTTTTTGGAGCATCTTGATGGCTAGAGTTAGGGTTTCGTCACTTGGAGACTTGGAGATTAGGGTTTTGAGACAAAACCCTAGGTTGCACTTGTTGAAGTGAAGAAGAAGAGAATTTTTTGCCTTGGAGGACATGCTTGTTGGATTTGCATGGTTGAGCTAGGGTTTTAATTATTTTCACTAGCTAGAGTTTTCGAGAGCTAAAGGATTGTACTAGCCTTGTGATACGGTTATGGTATGTATATGAACTTCATCTTTAAGCATATTGATTAAGTTCTCGTGTCCAATGCTTGTGTAATTGCATATTTGATTTTCAGCCATCTATTTCTTCCTGGTTTTGTAATTTTCAGCACTCATATGTCTTGCTTACTTGACATAAGTTAAAGGTGAATCTATTAAGTGATTCAACATTATATATGAAGCAAGCGCAGATTTTTCAATGTATTTACAGCAGTTGTAAGAGACTTTCAGATCAATTATATGCATGATAAGAATGCTCTATAGGGCTGAAATTTATTGGCACACTTTGGTATCTTATCTTTTGAATTGCTAGGGATTGGGATTGTTAAGAGCTAAAATATTGTCCATTGTTGTTGTTTTGTTTTGTTTATATTTCATAACAGCCCTAAGGCTCAAAATTTATAGTATTAAGACCAAGGAAACCTCTAATTAAGAGGTTAAATTTCTGTTTGCATTAATTGTGGGTATGTCGTTTCTACATTGTTTCAAAGCTTTTGTCATTGAGATCACTCGAGGTGTAAGAGGGAGTTTGTATTTTAGCTGAAGAATATCTGGGAGAAGTGCCTAACCTTGTTAAGGATTTTGGGTATGATACCCTACATTGCTTGGGAGAAGCACTTGGGCCCTAGAAAGGGTTTTTGTTTACTTCAAATATTGTCGACTTGTGCACCTGAGGACTTGTTCAAGATGTGTAAGGTGGCTCTCGATCTAAGAGTGTAATAGTTTGGAAAAAGCTTCCAATTTTGTTCCTTAGAAGCTTATAATTCAGTTACTTAATGGAGGACTTGATCTTTGGGAGCAAGTAGTGAAAGGGATTTTAAAACCTACCAATCTAACACAATTGATTGCTCATCAAAAGGAGGCCAAGTTGAAGAGACTCATTCTTGATTTCATGGGGTATCATTTCATCTCACACATTCCTAAGAAGACAAGTAAGAAAATATTTTAAGTTCTGGTTGAGTTATTCTGTGAGAAGAGTTGACTCCATTTCCTTCTAGGTACCTGTAGGTATTTTTCTAGTGATGTTTTAGTTGTTTTTAAGTGAAGAAATTTCTTGTTTCAATTTCTAGTATGGCAAATGTATAGTGAAGAGTTGCATTTTGCGGGCAGTAGTGCACAATTAGTGATTGTAGTCTAGATAGTCCAAGGACTTTGACTAGAAGGGTGAGAAAGGATGGCATTTACAAATTACTTGTGGATCCAATAGCACATATACATTCCAGTGGGAAGCTAGATGAGTCTTTTGGTTTTGAGGAGGCTTAGGAGCATGTAGGAGCGCTTATATATTCGATGAGGACGAGTATACGTCCTCAAAGATATGCTAGCCATGTTGCATTGGTTTCTTCCATCTATGATCCTTCTAGTTGTGTTGAGGAGGACAAGTGTAATACCTTGATGGAAGATGATATTGAGGATGATTCCATGTTTGCAACTAATGAGAGCATTTTCAAGTACAAGGATAGGTTCGTTGGATTCTCTCATGCTAAGGGAGTTAAGCATGATGTTGCTCGTGCTTTAGGATTCTCTCAAGATGAGATAATTGACCATGTCCATTGTGTTCCCCTGCTTAAGCATTGATTCTTCAACCTTGTTCATTCTTGTAAGCCAACAAGGTGTCTTTTGAGTTGTGTTTCTACTAGCACAAACTAATTTAAACTTGGGTATAATATGCAACTCAAGATTGTGTAGATTGATGTTGCATATCTTAAGTTCCAAAATTTGATAGGTCAATGTTGAAAACATAGCGAGTGAAGGTCTTGTGGTTTGTGCCTTAGCCAGTGAAGACCTCGAGTTTGTCTTTCTCTAGCATGAGTGGGAGTTCATGAGATAGACTTCAGTTACGGTGAGTTTATTTTAGTATACTTGAATGATCATCAAGATTGCATGTGTAGTGTTGGAGCTTCAATTAAGTGGAGTCTTCTTCAGTTAGACTATAGGACGAGGTGGCAGTTACAAGGTTCAATTAGAACGAGTTGAGCCTTCAATGTTGATTGAAGGGAGAACGAGTTAAGACTCCAGTGTTGGTTGGAGAGAGAACCAGTTGAACTCTCAGTTAACTTGCAATCACAACTAACTTCTAAATCGAACTAGACCTCCTTGCTGTGTGAATTCTATCTATAAAGCTAAGGACAAAGGAACAAGATCATATTCTTGAGAGATCATTCTTTGTGTGTGGAGTGCCCATAATTGAGGAGCAATTGTGTGCAAGGATTTAGGAGAATTGCACAAGGGAATAGGAATCAGTGCGCAAGGAAATACGAGGCCTAGTGTGCAAGTAAATAGGGCCTCAAGTGCGCAAGGATTGTGGAGCAAGAGGATCATGGTTCGAGGGCAGGTCTAGACTATCTTCAGCAGATATCTATTGTGCAGAGCTGAGAACAGTGACGAGAAGCCTAGCGCTTTCTCACAAGACAGGTTGTTGGCTGCAGTAGCAGCGTGAACTATAATAGATCCATTTGTTCAAAGAACAATCAATAAAATACCACAACAAAGAAAGCAGGTTTTCCCTTTTGGGTTTCCTGGGTAAAACAAGAGTGTCAATTGTATGTGCATGTGTTTTTATCTCGAATATTTTCCGCTGCATGCTGAAAGTTAAGAAACTTTGTATCTTGGTGAAAGTAAATTTGGTTTCAGTTTTCAGCTGCCTTGTTTTCAGTAATTCATCTAAGTAGTGCACAGAGTTTCAAGAAATTTAACAGTCAGCTATATTTAATGCACCCAAAGCACTATTACATACATGGGAACACACAAACATCCAAACGGATGATGGATCACCACCATTGGATTTGTAGAATGCATATTGCTCCTCACGATGCAACAAGAGATATGTTTCCACTATTAAAAGTTATGGCAAGGATATTGCAGTTTGTTATTAGAACAAATTCTAAGCAAAAGGCTGTCCAAGGAACGATGAAAGAAAAATACGGTAATGTAGCATACCAAACTTACAGATCAAGCAACAAAACAAGTGGCAGACGGATGTTTATACAAAGTTAGGAATACAGAATGGAAAGCAACCAACAAATTATAAACGCAGCAGACAAAAGAATAGCAAAATGATATGATAATTAACAGACATAGAAAGAAGACAGATGTAAAGAGTGAATGCAAAGAGTGAAGCATTGTCCTTGAATTCAGTCCTCTCCTTGAAGAAGACTTCCAAGTTGAAAATTATTAAACAATGCTGGTGATTGCATGTAATTCTATTCCTCGGCTACACAAACTTAAATTTATATGTAGTAGTTTGTTCGCATAAGCATAATGTGATACACCATGTCAAAAAGGTTGTGTTCGAGTTGAGAATCAAGTGAGCTTGCTTCTTGAGGATCAGGATTTGATCCCTCCCAAACAAGATGTCATGTTAATGTAGCTGATTTTGTGCTATCTTGTGATATTTCATTATTAATTGAGACTAAGTATATTTTGTATGAGGCATTGTATCTTAACAGAAAAGCTAGGTTTAAGTTTTTGGTTATTCTGACGGCCTCTTGTGATATCTCATTGTTAACTAAACCTAAGCATTTTGTCCCAGAAAGTGTCTCTCAATGGATGTCAATACCCCTCAGTCATGGACTCATGGCATTGCCAACCGTTGTCCTTGCATTCAGTTTATTCTTTAAATGAGAATTCCAAGATGGAAAATTACAAAACAATTTTGTTCATCAGGTACACAAATTCAATTTTAGATGCTCTGTATTGTATGCATAAGCATGTGATACATGAACTCAAGTTGGTTGTCGTTAAGAGGTAAAACAAGTGAGCTTTCTTCATGGAAATCAGGGTTCAATTCCTCCCAGAAAAAAATATTGTGTTAATGCAGCCAATTAAGTGCCACCTTGAGACATTTCACTATTAACTGAGCCCAAGAAATAATAAACGAGGCTAGGTACAAGTATTGGGCGATTTTTGACAAAAAAAGGGCATCCATTAGTTTAGGCATATAATCCAAAGATAGAGCCGAGTCCCTTGAAAAAGGGCCATCTACCGGACTTACCAGATCAAAGAACGAGATCCACCATCCATTATTCATCAATGAACCAAAAGAAAAGGTCTAGGATAATGCAAATCCCCAAATCAATGGGTAATCAGACAAAACACGGTATCTAATGCTGCAGTTTCAATAGGATCATATCAATAATCAGCTATCCATGCCCTCATCTAAATTAAATTGCTCCATTAACGTCAATTTTTCTCATGGGTACTTTTCATTGTGTATAAAGACAGGAAAAGCTTTGATCTGGCTCGCATTGGTCATTTAGTTTTTTGACATCCGGGGAATTGAGATCAAGAGCACCGGTTTAGCTGGAAAATTGAGATCAAGAGCACCGGTTTAGCATTCCAGCTATTTAGGCATGCAAAACCCAGATAAAGGATCCCAAAATCTTCTACGAAACAGAACAATAAGGGAACATGAAAATCAGTGGGGTTAAAAAACAAAACCAACCTGCGGAACGTGGACAGGCTGATTGAGCTCCCCCGGGCGTATCTCTTCAACAGCAGCATCGTGCTCCTTGGTAAGTTTCACATAACGTGAGGCATTGTCATCTTCTGCCATGTTTGGCCAATATGCTAACAGGGTTCTCACAATCTCACAAGATTGTCACTTCTTGAGCCGAGATCTGAATCAGTTCGCTATATTCAGAAATTTGGGGGGACTAGAAACGAATTATTTGGAATTAGATTTATTTGAAGTTGACCAATTGGATGGATAGCCGAAGCAATTGGGAGTCTGGCACAATTGTTTCACCTATTAGTCGTTTTTTTCATCACAAGCGAGAAGTTAAATCATATTGTTCCTACGAAATGGAGGAGAGAGGGAGGCCAACGGGGGTTGGATTTTCGAAACAAAGTGAGCTCTTCTCTTAACGTGT